>CAKNYM010051656.1:63834-96618 GCA_932195095.1 Andricus curvator | reverse complement strand
CATCCCAAGAACGTTTTTGGGACGTTCCTAGGACGTCCTATGTCAGCACAATCAACGTTTCTTAGACGTCCATTGTTCTAAAAATATCCTAAAGACGTCTTAAAGACATAGGACGTTCTCGAGACATCTTTTGTACTGACATTAGACGTCTTAAGAGCATTCCTAGGATGTCCAAAAGGCATGTTCCAAAAAACGTTTCAGGGATGTCCCAAAGACGTCTCTAGGACATCCTTAATTTTTTTTCCCACTGAGAAGGTCTATGAAATCTCAGTAAACTAGTGTGAAATCTGAAATGTTAAACACATCCTTCGTTCTCATTTTGCCTCTCGTCAGCTGCGATTGTCTCAATCAGTTAACAACCCAGTGTCTTATCAGTTCCATTTTCCCCTTCCCGGAGACAATTCCGGTGCGAAGTAGCCGGTAGGGTTGAAAGAGGGTGAGACTGACTCGAGAGAAGGACCAGCTGGAGGAAAAAAAGTTGCAGTGAAGGGATGGGAGAGAGCTTTTCTTCTTTTCTCTTTCCATCGAGCTACAACCAGAATCTATAGCACATTCTACATATAGTCATGTAACTACATACATAGCATAGGGTGGCCGGAAAGGGAATCAGGTTCAAAACGTACTGCTCCTTTTTTTCACGTCTCCATGTTTCACCAGCTCACACATGTAGATACTAGTGTACTAACTTCTACAAACAAGAAATGCGTGTGATTTGAATACTATGGTGGTCCGAAAATGCATTGGAAAATTTTTTGTTTTAATTTTTATGAATAACGCCTGGAAATTTGTTCGAATCCACACAAAAATTAATCCTTTTTTTTGTTTGAAAAAATGATATTTAGAGGTGGTGCAAGTCCCATGAAGTTTAATACGTATTTCCCATAAGAAAAAAAGACGTTTTTGTAAATTTGATTCATAATCCTCAATATTAGCCAAATCGAGTCGAAACTCAACATATCTCTTCAAAATTAGCCATAGAATACGAATAAAATATTACTTTTCGAATATCACCCCCCATAAGTCTGTTTTATAGGGTCTCAAAAAACCCCATAAATGAAAAACTGGATTTTTCGAGTTTTTGGCGCTAATTATGATTTTTTTTTGCGGTTTCTTCAAAGAAAATTGTTTCTGATACATAAAACACTATTCAATACTGATAAGTAGAGGTTTACGTGAATTGTTTAAACAATTTATCATTGTTTTTAGCAATTTTCTTTTAGAATGGAGATAGGAAGCCGCGGTTTTTTCAAAAATTTTCCACTTTCTGTCCAATTTTCAATTAGAGAAAAGTAATGTTATCAAAAATAATTCTTTAAACAATTTATTATTATTGTTAATAGTATTATCTCTGATTAATACTAGAAATTGCGGGTTTTTTTCTGAAATTTTCAACTTTTTGTTCACTTTTCACTTGAAGTGAATTAATATTTAATTTAATATACCAAAAATAATTGTTTAAATAAATTATTATTGTCTACAGCAATCTTCTTCTATATCAATACTAGATAGTTGCGGTGTTTTTCTGAATTCTTTCAACTTTTGTCCATTTTTCGATTAGAGTGAAGTAATAATTAATTCAAGTTAACAAAAATGAATGTTTAAACAATTTATTATAATTATTAATAATATTATATTTGAATAATGCTAGAAAGGTGCGGTTTTTTTTTTAAATTTCTGGCTTTTTGTCCAATTTTCATTTGGAGTGAAGTAGTAATGAATTAAAGTTAACAAAATAATTGTTTGAACAATTAATTATCATTGTTGATAATATTCTCTTTGCTTAATTGGTAGAATGTTGCGGTTTTTTTTTTAATTTTGAACCGTTTGTCTATTTTTCATTAGGCGTGACTTAATAATTAATTAGATTTAGCAGAAATGATTGTTTAAACAATTTAATATTGTTTATAACTATCTTTTCTTAGATAAGTGCTAGACGAGACGTGTTTTCTCCAATGCAGGAGTAGCGGGGGGGGGGGGGGGGCTCTGATATTACAATATTTGCAATTTCAAGTTTTTCTGTTAACGCTTTGCAATAAACTTCTTGTTGTAACAAAAAAAAACCTTTTCCAAGTCATTTGAAGACCTAGTCCTTCCACCTATTACTAATTATTCTATTCTTTGTTTTTGCCTCTTGTGTAAAATAGCTTTTTTTCTTTAAATTAATCTTTTTCGAATCATTGGGTAAAGAGCAAAAATAATTCACTTAAAACAAGAATACGATTCGAAAAGTCATGTTTGTTGTGGTTGACTTATTATTTGTTCATAAATAAAAAGGCGATGCACAGTTAAAGATTTTAGAAAACACCGCCACTTTCTAGGACTTATCTAAGAAAATATAGTTATAAACAATATTAAATTGTTTAGACAACTTTTTCGTTAACTTTAATTAATTACTATCTCACTAAGTGAAAAAAGGACAGAAAGATAAAAATTGCCGAAAAACAGCCAAATGAAAAATAGACAAACACTTGAAAGTTTCAGAACAAACCGCAACATTCTACCAATTAAGCGAAGAGAATATTATTAACAATTATAATAAAATGTTGAAACAATTATTTCGTTAACTTGAATTCATTTTCACTTCACTTTAATTGAGAATTGGACAAAAAGCTAGAAATTTCAGAAAAAACCGCATCTTTCTAGCATTATTCAAATATAATATTTATAATAGTAATAACAAATTGTTTAAACAATTAATTTTCTTGAATCTAGTTAATTATTCAACTTATCTTAATTTAAAATTTGGCTAGAAGTGCATTTTGTTTTTAAACTGCAATTTTGTAGCATTTTTCTAAGAGAATATTATTAACAATAATAATAAATTGTTTAAACAATCACTCCTGTTAACATTGATGAACTATTACTTTCCTCTAGTAGAAAATTGGACAACTAGTGGGAAATTTTTGAAAAAACCGCGTCTTTCTAACTCCATTCTATGAGAAAATTGCTAAAAAGAATAATAAATTGTTTAAACAATTTATGTGAACATCTAATTATCAGTATGAAGTGGTCCTTCATGTGCCAGAAACAATGTTTATTGAAAAAATCGCAAAGAAAGTCATAATTACCGCGAAAAACTCGCAAAACCCATTTTTTCACTTATGGGGTTTCTTTGGGACCCTATAAGACAGACTTATGGTGTTGATATTTGAAAAGTGATATAATATTCGTATTAGACCGCTAATTGTGAAGAGAATCGTTTATTTTCAACTCGATTGAGATAATATTGAGGATTCTGAATAAGATTTACATAAACTTCTTTTTTTCTTATGGGAAATACGTGTTAAACTTCATAGGGCTTACGGCACCTCTAAATATCATTTTTTTTTAAACCAAAAAAATGGATTGATTTTTGTGTAGATTCGAAAAAATTTCTGGGGTGTCCCCATAAAAATTCAAAAAAAAAATTTCCAATTTATTTTTGGACCACCCTATTGCACTTTTTTTTTTTTTTTTTTTTTCTTTTTTTTTTTTTTTATTTTTTTTTGGAATTTTTATTGGGGACACCCCCCAAATTTGTTCGAATCCACCCAAAAATAAATCAATTTTTTTCGTTTTGAAAAAAAATGATATTTAGGGGTGGCGCAAGCCCCATGAAGTTTAACATGTATTTCCCATAAGAAAAAAAGACGTTTTTGTAAATCTTATTCAGAATCCTCAATTTTAACTGAATCGAGTTGAAACTCAACATTTCTCTTCACAATCAGCCATAGAATACGAATAAAATATCACTTTTCAAATATCACCCCCATAAGTCTGTTTTATAGGGTCCGAGAGAAACCCCATAAGTGAAAAAATGGGTTTTAATTAGGATTTTTTTGCGGTTTTTTCAATGCGAATTGTTTCTAATACATAAAATATGACTTTGTACTGAAAATTAGATATTTTCATGAATTGTTTAAACAATTTATTATTGTTTTTAACAATTTTCTCATAGAATGTAGTTAGAAAGACGCGGTTTTTTCACAAATTTTCCATTTTTTGTCCAATTTTCAATTAAAGGGAAGTGATAGTTCATCAGTGTCAACAATAGTGATTGTTTAAACAATTTATTATAATTATTAATAAAATTATATTTGAATATTGCTAGAAAGATAAGGATTTTTTTTTAATTTCTGGCTTTTTGTCCAATTTTCATCTGTAGTGAAGTAATAATAAATTTAAGTTAACAAAATAATTGTTTAAACAATTTATTATAATTATTAATAATATTATATTTGAATAATGCTGAAAAGATGCGGTTTTTTTTTTAAATTTCTGGCTTTTTTTAATTTTAATTTGGAGTGAAGTAATAATGAATTCGAGTTAACAAAATAATTGTTTAAACAATTTATTATCATTGTTGATAATATTCTGTTTGCTTAATCGGTAGAATGTTGCGGTTTTTTCTGAAATTTTCAACTGTTTGTTTATTTTTTATTAGGCGTGACTTGATAATTAATTAGATTCAGCAAAAATAATTGTTTGAACAAATTATTATTGTTTATGACTATCTTCAGATATATCGATTGCGCCTGATAGTGGCAATTTTTTCCTTTCTGTCCTCTTTTCACTTAGTGAGGTAATAATTAATTAAAGGTAACAGAAAAGTTGTTTAAACAATTATTTTTGCTAGATCTAATTAATTATCAAGTCACGCCTAATAAAAAGAAACAAACAGTTGAAAATTTCAGAAAAAACCGCAACATTCTACCGATTAAGCAAATAGAATATTATCAACAATGATAATAAATTGTTTAAGCAATTATTTTGTTAACTTGAATTCATTATTACTTCACTCCAAATGAAAATTAAACAAAAAGCCAGAAATTTAAAAAAACCGCATCTTGCTAGCATTATTCAATTATAATATTATTAATAAGTATAATGAATTGTTTAAACAATTATTTTGTTAGCTTGAATTTATTATTACTTCACTACAGATGAAAATTGGACAAAAAGCCAGAAAATTTTAAAAAAATCCGCATCTTCCTAGCATTATTCAAATATAATATTATTAATAATTATGGTAAATTGTTTAAACAATCACTATTGTTAACATTGATGAACTATCCTTTCCCTCTAATTGAAAATTGGACAACAAATGGAAAATTTTTGAAAAAACCGCGTCTTTCGAACTATATTCTATGAGAAAATTGCTAAAAACAATAATAAATTGTTTAAACAATTCATAAAAATATTTAATTTTCAGTATAAAGTAATATTTTATGTATTAGAAACAATTCGCATTAAAAAAACCGCAAAAAAAGTCATAATTACCGCGAAAAACTCGCAAAACCCATTTTTTCACTTATGGGGTTGGGACCCTATAAGACAGACTCATGGTGTTGATATTTAAAAAGTGATATTCTATTAGTATTCTATGGCTAATTGTGAAGAGAAATGTTGATTTTCAACTCGATTGAGATAATATTGAGGATTCTGAATAAGATTTTCAAAAACGTCTTTTTTTCTTATGGGAAATACATGTTAAACTTCATGGGGCTTGCGGCACCTCTAAATATCATTTCGTTTTAAACAAAAAAAATGGATTGATTTATGTGTAGATTCGAACAAATTTCTGGGGTGTCCCCATAAAAATTAAAAAAAAAAAAATTTCCAATGCATTTTTGGACCACCCTATTGCACACACATGTGCTATATATGCATGCCTATATATATGTCATTTGACTGCGAGTGTGACCGCCGTTACGCCTTGCCCCAAATTAGCAGCAGACTTTCATTTATAAAGGTACCTTACCCGGCACAATGCTATTGTTCGTTAAGCTTAAGGGACAACCTCCCTCAGCAAGGTGAGGGTAAGGAGGTTGGGGAGGAGGGGCACCAAGAACAATTCGAACCATCAAAAGAGCCCAAGACGGCGACGCATATTGGCCGTGAAAATTGCTCGCTTTTTAATCTTGACCCTTCGAGGTGGTCCCATTATATGTGTTGGCCATGAGTAACGATTCTCTCGCCCTCTGATTCATACATTCATCTCGTGTGCTAGTTGCTGGCTTGGCTGCAGCAGAATCGTAGAACATAAATGCACAGGAAAGTTTCTCGGAAGTGCAGATTAGAGTCGTGAGACCGACATGAGGGGCTCTTCTTTCTTCGAGAAGACACATGTTTATGTGTCTCGTTATACGATTGTTTTAGTTGGGTCTAGGTCTGAGCAGTTCTGATGACACAGACGGTGTCAGGTCTTTGAAGGGGAAATTGGGCTTTGCTCAAGCTTCAAGTTCACGAGAAAGATGACATTCAAGCAAATAGTTGAATTTCTAACAAAATATATGATTTTTGACCTACAAGAATAATTTTCTACCCAAAGAGACGAATTATCAACAAAATACGTTAATTTTCAAACAAATAGTTCCATTTTTAGTGATGCTTTCGAGACGATTTCGAGAAAATTCGAGATTTTCTTGAAACACGTTCAGGTGAACTCAAAACTTCATGGAGGTCGAGAATCTCGAATAAAAAGTTTCGAGATCTCGAGTCGATAATCTCGAATCGTTTTATGTGATGCATTCGATGCATAGTGATGCATTCGAGATGATTTCGAGAAAAATTCCAGATTTTCTTGAAACATGTTCAGGTGAACTCAAAACTTCATGGAGATTCTCGATCTACATGAAGTTTTGAGTTCATCTGAACTTGTTTCAAGGAAATCTCAAATTTTCTCGAAATCGTCTCGATTGCATCACTATCCATTTTTAGCTAAGAAAGATAAGTTTTCAGCTAAATAGTTGATTTTTTTACTATTAAAGCTTAATTTTTAACCAAAAATGAAATAGTAAAATTGTCAGATAGAAAAATTAATTTTCTACCAAAACAAGACATTCGTAACAAACAAAAACTTCAAGTTCACGAGAAAGATGACATTCAAGCACATAATTGAATTTCTAACAAAATGTACGATTTTTGACCTAGAAGAATAATTTTCTACCCAAAGAGACGAATTATCAACAAAATACGTTAACTTTTAAACGAATAGTTTTATTTTTAGTGATGCATTCGAGACGATTTCGAGCAAATTCGAGATTTTTATGAAACATGTTCAGGTGAACTCAAAATTTCATGGAGATCGAGAATCTCGAGTAAAAAGTTTCGAGATCTCGAGTCGAGAATCTCGAATCTTTTTACGTGATGCATTCGATGCATAGTGATGCATTCGAGACGATTTCGAGAAAATTTGAGATATACTTGAAACATGTTCAGGTGAACACAAAACTTCATGGAGATCGAGAATCTCGAGTAAAAAGTTTTGAGGTCTCGAGTCGAGAATCTCCAATCTTTTCATGCGATGCATTCGATGCATAGTGATGCATACGAGACGATTTCGAGAAAATTCAAGATTTTCTTGAAACATGTTCAGGTGAGCTCAAAATTCATGGAGATCGAGAATCAAGAATAAAAAGTTTCTAGATTCTCGACTCGAGATCTCGAAATTTTTAATTCCTGATTCTCGATCTTCATGAAGTTTTAAGTACACCTGAATTTGTTTCAAGAAAATCTCGAATTTTCTCGAAATCGTCTCGAATGCATCACTATCCATTTTTAACTAAGAAATATCAGTTTTCAGCTAAATACTTGATTTTTTCACTATTAAAGCCAAATTTTTAACCAAAAATGAAATAGTAAAATTGTTAGATAGAAAAATTAATATTCTACCCAAACAAGACATTCTTAACAAACAAAAACTTTAAGTTCACGAGAAAGATGACATTCATGCAAATAGTTGAATTTCTAACAAAATATACGATTTTTGACCTAGAAGAATAATTTTCTACCCAAAGAGACGAATTATCAACAAAATACGTTAATTTTTGAACAAATAGTACCATTTTCAGTGATGAATTCGAGACGATTTCGAGAAAATTCGAGATTTTCTTGAAACATGTTCAGGTGAACTCAAAACTTCATGGAAATTCTCGATCTACATGAAGTTTTGAGTTCACCTGAACTTGTTTTAAGAAAATCTCGAATTTTCTCGAAATCGTCTCGATTGCATCACTATCCATTTTTAACTAAGAAAGGTCAGTTTTCAGCTAAATAGTTGATTTTTTTACTATTAAAGCCTAATTTTTAACCAAAAATGGAATAGTAAAATTGTCAGATATGAAACATGAAACATGTTCAGGTAAACTCAATACTTCATAGAGATCGAGAATCTCGAATAAAAATTTCGAGAATCTCGAATAAAAAGTTTCGAGATTCTCGACTCGAGATCTCGAAATTTATGCCTGATCAATTTTTCATTTTTCCTAACCTTTCATATTTAAAGTCCAGCATATTCATCTCGTCAAATTTTTAACCTAGAATCTTTTATAACAAAAAAGAAAAAAATCATTTCAGATCAAAATCTCAAATCTAATTTTTTTTGGACCATAAAAGATGAATTTCTAATCCAAAAGGACGAATTTCAACAAAACAGTTGAATTTTCCAAGAAAAAAAATATTTTTTTAATAAACTGGGTAATTTTTAAGAAAACAATTAACGTTTAGACCAATAAAGATAATTTTTTGACCAAATAGTTTAATTTTTAACCAATGGGTTGAATTTTCCAAGGAAAAAGATAATTTTTTTAATAAATTGGGTAAGTTTTAAGAAAAAAATTAAATTTTAGAACAGCAAAGATCATTTATTACACAATAGATTAATTTTTATTCAAATTGTTGATTATTTAACAGAATAGTTTTGTTTGTTACCCAATTGTTGAATTTTCCAAGAAAAAATATAATTTTTCAATAAATTGGGTAATTTTTAAGAAAAAAATTAAATTTTAAACAAACAAAGGTAATTTTTTTAACCAAATAGATGAACTTTAAATCAAATTGTTTATTAGTTAACAAAATAGTTTATTTTTAAACCAAATTGTGGAATTTTCCAAGAAATAAAATAATTTTTCAATAAATTGGTAATTTTTAAGAACAAAAATTAAATTTTAGACCAACAGAGATAATTTTTCAACAAAATAGATGAATTTTCAACCAAATTGTTTATTATGTAAGAAAATGGTCTAATTTTTAATCAAATTATTGAATTTTCCAAGAAAAAAGATAATTTGTTAATAAATTGTGTAATTTAAAAAAAAAGTTAAATTTTAGACCAACAAATATAATTTTTTAACAAAATAGATGAATTTTTAAACAAATTTTTGATTACTTAACAAAATAGTTCAATTTTTAACCAAATTTTTGAATTTTCAATCCTTAATGATGATTTTCAAATCCAAAAGGACAAATTTTCAACAAAATATTTTAATTTTTAACAAAATACTACAATTTTAAGCCGAAGTGTTAAATTTTCAAACAAAGAGTTGAATTTTCAACCAAATAATAAATTTTTCAACAGAGTATTTAAATTTTGAACCAAATAGTGGAATTTTCAACCTACAATGATTCACACAAAAAAGTTGGTATTTTAACCAAAACAGATCAATTTTCAACCAAAAATGAAAAAGTTAAATTTTTCGTTCAAAAAATAATTTTTAGCAAAAAAAAATTGAATTTTCAACAGAATAGTAACATCTTCAACCATGGAGATGAACCATCAATTTTCAATTAAATATTTCAATTTTCATTTAAAAAATGTAATAGTAGATATTTTAACAAAAAAGATTTGAATTTTTAATAAAATACAGTGAAAAGTAATTAGTCCCTGTAAATAATTAAACAATCAAAGAATGTTGAGAGCAATATATTTTTAAAGGATTTTTGGTAATTATTTAAACAATTTTTATTTGTTTAAATAGTTTTTCCCTCTTTTAAGCGAGAAAAGTTATTATTTTCTGGAATTAATGACACAATTAACGGATGTTTAGAGTAATATTTTTTCTAAAGGATACTCAGCAATTTTTTTTACAATTTTAATTTGTTTAAACAATGTTGTTGTTGTTGGTACATTGTTGGTACATTGTTGGTTAAAAATAATTCTTCTTGGTCAAAAAATCATCTTTGTGGTTGAAAATTTAACTATTTGGTTGAATGTTAAACTCTCTTATTAAATATTCATTTTTTTTGTTAAAGGTTTTTTATTTTAATTTAAAATTCATATGCTTGCTTAAAAATTGAAATATTTTGTTGAAAATTAATTTTTTGTTTGTTAAGAATGTCTTTTTTGGTAGAAATTAATTTTTCTATCTAACAATTTTACTATTCCATTTTTTGTTGAAAAAGTGGATTTAATATTTAAAAAATCAACTATTCATCTTAAAGGTGATCTTTCTCAGTTAAAAATAAAACTATTTGTTTAAAAATTAACGTATTTCTTTTTTATTCGTCTCTTTGGGTAGAAAATTATTCTTCTAGGTCAAAAGTCGTATATTTTTCTAGAAATTCAACTATTTGTTTGAATGTTGAATTTTTTTATTAAAAATGCATTTTTTGTTGAAGATTAATCAGCATAGTTGAAAATTCATCTCTTTGGTTGAAAATTGAAATATTTTGTTGAAAAGTTATTTTTTTGGTTAAGAATTCATTTTTGAAACTAAAAATGTAAAAATTCCATTTTTGGTGAATATTCTATATTTTTAATTGAAAATTGACCTTTTCTATTTGAAAATTCAACTATTTTATTCTGATTTCATGTATTTTGCTAAAAATTTGTATTTTTCGGTAGAAAGTTAATTTTTCAACCAACAATCCAACTACTCTATTTTTGGTTAAAAATTTATCTTTACTAGTAGAAAAATAAATTATTTAGCTGAAAACTGATCTTTTTTATTCAAAAATTGAAACATTTTGTTGAAAATTTATTTTTTTGTTTAAAAATTCAACACTTATATTAAAAATTTAATTATTTTGTAAAAATTCATCAAAATTTTGGACGGCCAAATTTTCCCTATACTCTGTTCAGCGAGGGAATACTCAACGTCGCGCAGTTTTTTTCAGAAAAGAGCGGAGTAAATCCTGCTGTACTTCTTTAAAGACAATCGGCCGTGAAATTTGAGAAAGGCCATATATTTCGAAGGAAAGGATTTCTTTATAAAACTTGAAAATCAGTAAACCACGCCTAAACTCCACACTTTTATTACAGCCTGCGCTATCTGAACGGAAATCGTCTTTTCCGTTGAGTATTCTCTCGCTGAACAGCGCACTCTGTTCAGCAAGAGAATACTCAACGTCGCGCAGTTTTTCTCAGAAAAGGGCGGAGTAATTTCTTTAGAATGAAAACTTAAAAATCAGTACACCACGCCCAAACTTAACACTTTGATTACAGCCTGCGCTAACTGGCCGGAAATTCGCCTTTTCTGTTGAGTATTCTCTCACTGAACAGAGTATCGTTTCGTGTAACTTTGAGTAAAAGATTCAGACATTCGCGATTGCATTCTTTTTATTTATCTGGCATTCCATGAAGTCGAGTGTAAAAAGGAATTTGTTGAGAAATGTCGGACACTGTCCATCAGTTACGCTGGTCAACCTTCCAGATTTTCTCAAGCATCCTCGGAACGTCAGGATGGAATTTAAACGCATACCTACTCCAAGGACGTGTACACTTCGGCTCGTTGATAAATTTCATCTTGGCTTCCCAAACGGAATTGTGTCCTATCCTTTCCAATGATCTGTTCAAACTTTTCAAACTCGTATCGTACAAAAAAAAATCTTTCAGGATGATTCATCATAAAAAATTTTCGGGTTTCAATAGTGTGCAAAACTACGACTATTGCCTGACTATTGACTAACTGCCTGACTTTACTTTCGTGTTCCTTTACACGTTGGCTCACCGCTCTCCCGGTTTCTTCAATACAGACTTTGGAAGAATTCTTAACAAACACAACATTCAAACCATATTTAAATCACCTGCGAAAATAGGACAACTTCTAAACAACCCTAAAGATAAAAAGGCACCTCTCAGTAATCCGGGAGTATATAAAATCCCTTGCTCTTGTGTCAAAGTCTATATTGGAGAAACCGGGAGAGCGGTGAGCCAACAAAACAACCGTCATCACGAAAACGTACAATATTTTTTCAAGAAAAGACAGAGAAGCAATCGAAATCTTGAAACATTCTAATAACATCAATAGGGACAATGGATATATACCAATCCGATTTGGCTTTCCGTCTTCCTAGGTTTTTTTTTTTTTTTTTTTTTTTTTTCTTTTATATGTCAGCAACATTCGTAGTTTTGCACACTGTAGAAACCTGAAAAACTTTCTTTAAATTTATTATAAAAAAAAATCGTTAGTACACCCTCCGCGGAAATATTTACGACACCGGGGGTCTTTACCATCCGGAAATCCCGAGGTTTTTCGCGGACTTCGAAACTTGGAAAAGAAATGCGAAAGCTGTTCTTCGCATTTCATTCGCTCTTTCTCCCAATAAAGAGAAAGAGAAAGATACACTTTGAAGGGGAAAGTGCAAAAAAGATGGGGAATAAAGGACTGAGGGGATGGCGAGGAATAAGCCACGCGTCGCGGCAGGAGGCGCAGGGCGTCGCGACGCTGGGGTGGGCGCGAGAGTTACGAGACTCAGGTGGTCGCTGGTATATTATTAAAAACAGGAAACCTCATCATTTTCGCCGGGTGCTCATAAAGATATTAAATGGACACATTATATTACACGGGTCTTGCGTGGAGCACAACGTTCACATCTTCTTTCCTGTTTCCAGTTTCTCGACTTCCTTTTCATGTTCCTTTACCTTTCCTTTACCAAGACTCCAAAGCACTTTCAAACATTGGTCTCGGAAATCTTTTTTACCCTACAGTGTTAAAAATGTTCAGAAACTTACGTGACAAACTTGTCTGAAGTTTGAGTAAAAACAAATGAAACCATAATTCATAATAATGCAAAACTATTAGGATTGAAGTTTCTTCAGTATATTTCTGAATGAAATTGAAATATTTGAGACTTTCGACGCAAGTAGTGAATCTTTAGAACGCTTGATCCTCCTAGGACGCTGGATCCTCCTAGGACGCAAGATCCTCCTGGGTCACTGGATCCTCTTTCGTCGGTGGATCCTCTTGGGTTGTTGGATCCTCATGGGTCGCTGGATCCCCCTGGGTCGCTGGATCCTCCTAGGACGCTGGATCCTCTTGGGCCGCTTGATTCTCTGGAGTCTCTGGATCCTCTTGGATCGCTGGATTCTCTTGGATCGCTGGATCCTCCTAGGTCGCTGGAACCTCTTGGGTCGCTGGATCCTCCTCTTTGTAAGAATTTAGGTAGAATTGTCTCAAGTTCATTTTTAGTTATATTATTTTGTTAAAATTGCAACTATTTTGATAAAAAGTCATGTCTTTTGGTGAAAATTCAACTATTTGGTTGAGAGTTAAACTACTTTATACTAGATTCATTTTTTTTTTTGGTTAGAAATTTATCCTTTTGGTTGAAAATTTAACTCTTTTGTCGAAAATTCATTTCATTTCTTGTTAAAAATTAATTTTTTAAATGAAACCTTAACTATTCCATTTTTTGATGAAAAATTCCCTTTTTTAGTTAAAAACTCAACATTTTTTTAACTGAAAATTTAACTTTTCTATTTTTGGTTGAAATTTTTTTCTTTAGTGATGAAGTCAACTTTTTGGTTAAAAATTCAACTCTCTGGCTGAATATTAAATTTTTTTTCAAAATAATATCTTCAGTTGAAATTGTAACTATTTTGCAAAAGTTTTTGTTTTGTTTTGTTTTGTTGAGAATTAATTTTTTTCTCTGATAACCTAACTATTCCATTTTTGGTAAAAAAATTGATCTAATAATACTGATTATCACATGTTTAAAAAAAAATAAACTACTTGGTTGAAAGTATTTCCTTTTTTCGTTCAAATGTAAGCTGAATTAATAGAACCCAATCAGAAAAAAACAACCTTTTTTTAGTTTAAAGGTAATTTTTTTTGGTTGAAAAGTCTACTATAAAACTCTTAGTTGGAAATTCATCTCGTTTGGTTGAAAATTCTACCATTTGATTTAAAATTTAATTAGTTTCTTAAAACTGTAACAATTTTGTTACAAATTCATATTTTTTAGTCAATCATTCAACCACTCAATTGATAATTAAATTGATTTGTTAAAAATTCAATTTTTTTAGCTGAAGATTCATCTCTTCGGTTGAAAATTGAACTATTTTGTTGAAATTCCGCTTTTTTTTTGGTTGAAAATCAATTTTTTTGACTGAAAATTTAATTTTTTTTCTTTTGGGTTGAAAATTTACCTTTTTCAGTTTGAAATTCAATCAACTATTCCGTTGAAAATTCATCATTTTTAGTTAAAAATCCAAGTATACTAAAAATTTAGCTATTCCATTTTTAGTTGAAAATATTTTTTTTTTCGTGTAAAATTCGTGTATTTTGTTAAATATTCGTCTTTTTTGTTTAAATTCAACTGTTTTTTATTCAAAATTAAAATATTTTTATGTTGAAATATTAACTATTACAGTTTTTGTTGAGAATTCATATTTTGATTGAAAAATCAACTACTTGGTTTGAAGCTGAACTGCTTTGTGAAAAATTCCTTTTTTTTTGTTGAAGATTCATCATTACAGTTGAAAATTCAACTATTTTGTCGTAAATTAATTTTATTGTTGAGAATTCATATCTTTGGATTGAAAATTCAGCTATTTTGTTGAAAATTTCTCTTTCAGAGGCTTGAAACTTTGAAAATTTGCTAGAAAATAAAACTGTTTGGTTCAAAAAAAACTTTTTTGTTGAAAATCCGTTTTTTTTTCTTTTACCTTTTCGTCGGGTTCAAAATTCGACTGTTTTGTAGAAAATTCAACTGTTTTGTAGAAAATTCAACTGTTTCGTAGAAAATTCATTTTTGTGATTGAAATTTGAACTGTGTTGTTGAAAATGTGTCCCTACGGCATAAAAATTCAACAAGTTGGTAGAAAATTCAAATACTTGGTGAGAAATTCAACTGTTTTGTAGAAAATTCGATTTTCTAAATTAAAATTTTTGATTTAAATGAAAATTTGACTTTTGCACTTTTGTTCAAGAACTGATCCTTTTCAAACTAAAAATTAAACTATTTGGTAGAAAATTTGTTTGATGAAAAATCAATATTTTCTTTTTTTTTTTTTTTTTGAAAAATCAACGATTGTACTTTTTTGTTCACATTTTTTTTAAGTGGAAAATTAAACATCTTGATTGAAAGTTGAAACATTTTCTTAAAAATTCATTTTTTTTTTTGGTTAAAGATGCATTATTTTAGTATAAAATTTATCTCATTCGTTGAAAATTGAACTGCTTTATTACAACTTTCCTTTTTTGGAAAAAAATTAACTTTCTTTCAACTTAAAATTTAACTGTTTGGTTAAAAATGAACTTTTTGGTTGAAAATTCATATTTTTAGGTTTAAAATTTAACTGGTTAGAATATTAGTTTTTCTTTATTGAAAATTAATATTTTCAAATAAAAATTTAATTATATTATTTTTAAATGAAAATTAAATTTTCATGTTTAAAGATTCAACCTTTTGTTTGAAAATTAATAATGTTTAGAGAAAATTCGTCTTTTTTGGTAGAAAATAAATCTTTTTGGTTAGAAAATCAAATATTTGGTTAAAAAAATGGTGTATTTTGTGAAAAGTTTCTTTTTTGGTAAAAAAATCTCTTCTTGCTTAAAAATTCAACTATTTGGTAAACAATTGATGCCTCTTGTTGAGGATTCATCTTTTTTAGCTGAAAATTAATCTTCTCGATTGAAAATTTATCTTTTTTTTATAGTAGAAAATTAATATTTTGGTTGAAAGTTCATCTTTTTTGGTTAAAAGTTCAATTATTTTGTTAAATATTCGTACTTTTTGGTTCAATTTAACTGTTTTTAATTTTTTTTAAACATTTTTCGCTGGTTCAAATATGAACAATTACGCTTTTGTTTGTGAATTTATTTAATTTTTGTTTCAAAATACGCAAATATTTGTTTGAAAGTTGAACTTCTTTGTTAATTCAAAAGAAATGATGAATAAAAGGATTCAACTGTTTTGCTGAAAGTTCGCCGTTTTGGATTGAAAATTCAACACTTTGTTCGAATATTAACTTTTTTGTTAAAAATGCATATTTTCGGCTTGAAAATTCAACTGTTTTAAAATGTTAAAAATCTTCAGAAACTTAAGTGACAAACTTGTCTGAATTTTAAGTAAGAACGTACTGAATTCATTCTGATGCAAAAATATATTAGGATTGAAGTTTCTTCAGTATATTTCTGAATGAAATTTAAAGGTCGCTGGTTCCTCCTGGGTCGCTGGATCCTCCTGAGTCACTGGATCCTCTTGGGTCGCTCGATCCTCTTCAGTCTCTGGATCTTCTTGGGTCGCCGGATCCTCTTGGGTGAATGAATCCTACTGGGTCGCTGGTTCCTGATGGGTCGCTGGACCCTCCTGAGTCGCTGGATCCTCTTGGGTCGCTCGATCCTCTTCAGTCTTTGGATCCTCCTGAGTCGCTGGATCCGCTTGGGTCGCTAGATCCTCCTTGGTCGCTGGATCCTCTTGGGTCGCTGAGTCCCCTTCTATTTTTGAATATGAAATATAAATGTAATTGAATGTAATGTCAATCAAACAATGAACAATGAGTTAAAAATATTTGATACTGGTGTGAGAATACTTTTAATTAATTTTTTTTTAACATTTTCTTCGAGAACATTGATATCATTTTTAAATAATTCTTATTTTTTTCTTCAGTTTTCAATAAACTTTCCCGTTTTTTCCTTCATTTGTTTAAATATGAACTAAATTAATAGAACTATTTTATTGAAAATTCGTTATATTTTTGGTTGAAAATTAATTTTTTAAACTAAAAATTTAACTATTCTATTTTCAGTTGAAAATTGCTCTTTTTGAGTTGAAAATTAATGTATTTTGTTGAAACTTCGTCTATTTTAGTAGAAAATTAATCTACTACTTGATTTATGTAAAGTTGAACTACTTTTGGAAAATTTCCTTTGTTTTTTGTTGAGGAATCACAATTTATTTGAAAATTCAACTGTTTGGTCGTAAATTAACTCTTTTATTGAAAATTCATATTTTTGAGTTAAAAATTCAGTTTTTTTTTTAGAAAACTCGTCTTTCAATCTTGGATAGGCTTGAAACTTCAACAATTTGGTGAGAAAATATAATTAAATTAAATTAAAAAAGAAACCTTTTTGTTGAAAACTAACATGTTAGGGTTTAAAATTATTATTTTTGAGATGAAAATTTAACTATTTTGTTACAAATTGATGTATTTTGTTAAAAATTTATTTGTTTTTGCAGAAAATCAATTTTTTTGTTTAAAAGTGCAACTGTTTGGTTGAAAATTATTCTTTTTTATTTTAAGATTTAACTACTTTGTTCGAAACGTTCCTCTTTTGAAGAAAAAATTATTATTTTTAAATACAAATTTAACTATTTAGTTGAAAATGGACTTTTTTGTTTGAATTTCATATTTTCGGTTTCAAAATTCAAATGTTTTTAAAAAAAATTGTCTTTTTTCTTGGAATTTTAACATAAAAGTTTATTATTTATTTATTTATTTATTAATATTAAAGTTTATTAAGTTTATTATTGAGTTTATTAAAGTTTATTAAGTTTATTATTTATTTATTAACATAAAAGTTCATTTGAAAGCTGATAGTGGATATTTCTACCAAACATTAACATTTTTACCCAAAAAGAATAAATTTTCAACAAAAAAGTTAAACTTTCAACTGAAAAAGATAAATTTTCAACCAAATAGTTAAATTTTTAACGAAAAAGATAAATTTCAATCAAAAATGGAATAGTTTAATTTTCAATTTAAAAAATTTATTTTCAACCAAACTTGAAACGAATTTTCACCAAGATTGTTAAACTTTTATACAAAGAGATGAACCTTTAACTGAAAAAAAGGAATTTTTAACAAAGCAGTTGAATTTTTGATATAAAAATTAATGACTTTTTAACAATATAGCTGCATTTTCAACAAAACAATTAAATTTTTAAGCAAATAATAGAACTTTTAACCAAAGGAGATGAATTCCGAAACAAAAATATAACAGTAGCCTTAGTTTTGGCGCCCCCCCCCGGTGGGAGAGCGAAAAACGTGAAGTAGTTTATCAAAAGTACCGCCTACTTATAAATAAAATTAATTATTGCTTCCTCATAGAGGAAGCTTTGTAATAGCAACATTTTCCAAAAATTTTAAATTCATTTGATTAAAGCTTCCTCAATATGAAGTTTTCTAATACAATGTTCTAAGCAATTGTCCGGATATGTGTGTGTGTGTGGATGTGTGGGTGTGTGTGGATGTGTGTTGAATTTTTGTTAACACTTAATAATAATTTAAAAATCGGTTTTTTACAGTAAAACTTTTTTCATCAGCATGATTCAAAGTTGATGCAAGAATATAAAAGATTCCTTGGTTCAAGACGAATCGATTGACTTATAATATTAATAAATTTTTATTAAAGAGTAGGAAAGTAATGGTAATTTACATATTTTGAAAATACGGTTTTTTATATTAAAACTTTTTTCTTCAACATAATTCAAAGTTGATGCAAGAATATAAAAGATTCCTTGGTTCGAGAGGAATCGATTGACCTATCATATTAACACATTTGATCAAAGAGTACGGTAGTTATGGTTATTTATATTATATTAAAAAAAGATTTTTATAGTAAAAATGTTCCCATTCTCATAATTTAAAGTTGATGCAAGCATAGAAAGGTTTTGTTGATTCAAGAAAAATCGATTGAACTATGATATTGATACGTTTTATTGAAGGGTAAGGAAGCTATGGTAATGCATGATATTTAAAAATACGTTTTTTATGGTAAAACTTTTTTCATTAGCATAATTCAAAGTTTATGCAAGGATATAATTTAGAAACTTAGGATACAACCTAATAAAAACGACATCTTCCAGACTAAACAAAAAATTCAAATCATTCTACAGCACTACCCATAAAATTTATACTTTTAAAATATATGGAACTTACACATAAAGAAATACGCACGGAAGTATTAAAAAGTGTTTTAAGATCTGATGAGGGAAACCAGCTGGATTTTCGAAACGTAATCGATTCGTATTTTTTAAATAAATTTTTTAATAAATTTTAACTATTAGTCTGGAAGATGTCGTTTTTATTAGGTTCTATCCTAAGTTTCTAAATTATAAATTTACCAGACGTAAAAAAATAAAATTTTATTCTTCTTATATAATGCAAGGATATAAAAGATTGCTTGGTTCGAGACGAATCGGTTGACCTATAATATCAATACATTTTATTAAAGAGGAGGGAAGTTATGGTAATCACTATGTTTTAAAAATCGATTTTTATAGTCAAAATTTTCTCATTCTCTTAATTTAAAGTTGATGCAAAAATAAAAATGTTGTGTTGATTCGGGACGAATCGATTGACCTATAATATTCATACATTTCATTGAAGAGTATGGAAGCTATGGTAATGCATAATAATTGAAAACACGGTTTTCTATAGTTAAACTTTTTTCATTAGCATAATTCAAAGTTGATGCAGGAATATAAACGATACCTTGGTTCAAGACGAGTCGATTAACTTATAATATCAATACATTTTATCAAAGAGTAGGGAAGTTATGGTAAATTATATATTTTGAAAATCCGTTTTTTATACATACATACATACATTGATTAGCAGTTCGAACTCGAAAGTTCATTGCCTCACTACCCGATTCGGGTAGTGCTTCTAGGTGGATATTTACTACCAATGTGGGCCCACCACACCCACGACAGGCCAACAGCACGCAGTATTCCTGAACGGTCACCCATCCAAGTACTAACCGCGCCCAACAATGCTTCACTTCAGTGATCTTACGAGAACTGGTGTTTTCAGCGTGGTATCGCCGTTGGCATCCGTTTTTTATAGTAAAACTTTTTTCATTAACATAATTCAAAGTTGATGCAAGAACAGAACAGATGTTTTGATTCGAGTCGAATCGATTGACCTATAATATTACTACGTTTTATTGAAGAGTAAGGAAGCTATGGTAATGCATAATATTTGAGAATACGGTTTTTTATAGTAAAACTTTTTTCTTCAACATATTTCAAAGATGATACAACAATACAAAAGATTCCTCGGTTCGAGAGGAATCGATTGATCTATAATATTAACACATTTGTTCAAAGAGTAAGGTAGTTATGGTCATTTATATTATATTAAAAAACTATTTTTATGTTGAAAATTTTCCCATTCTCATTATTCAAAGTTGATGCAAGCATAGAAAAGTTGTGTTGATTCAAGATGAATCGATTGACCTATAATATTGATACGTTTTAATCGACGAGTAAGGAAGCTATGGTAATGCATAATATTTGCAAACACGGTTTTTTATAGGAAAACTTTTTTCATCAACATAATTCAAAGTTGATGCAAGTATACAAAAGATTCCTTGCTTCGAGAGGAATCCATTGACCTATAATACCAATACATTTTACTGAAGAGTAGGGAAGTTATGGAAATTTATATATTTTTAAAATCGATTTTTATAGTAAAAATTTTCTCATTAACATAATTCAAAGTTGATGCAAGAATAAAAAAGATGTGTTGATTTGAGACGAATCGATTGCACTATAATATTAATACATTTCATTGAAGAGAAAGGAAGTTATGGTAATTTAAATATTTTGAAAATCAATTGTTTATAGTAAAACTTTTTTCATTAACATAATTGAAAGTTGATGCAAGAATATAAACGATTCCTTGTTTCGAGAGGAATCGATTGACATGTAATATTAACACATTTGATCAAAGAGTAAGGTAGCTATGGTCATTTATATTATATTGAAAAACGATTTTTATAGTAAAAATTTGTTCATTAACATAATTCAAAGTTGATGCAAGAACAGAAAAGATGTGTTGATTCAAGGCGAATCGAGTGACCTATAATATTGATACGTTTTATTGAAGAGTAAGGAAGCTATGGTTATGCATAATATTTGCAAACACGGTTTTTTATAGTAAAACTTTTTTCATCAACATAATTCAAAGTTGATGCAGGAATATAAAAGATTCCTTGGTTCAAGACGAATCGATTAACTTATAATATCAATACATTTTATTAAAGAGTAGGGAAGTTATGGTAATTTATATATTTTGAAAATCCGTTTTTTATAGTAAAACTTTTTTCATTAACATAATTCAAAGTTGATGCAAGAAGAGAACAGATGTTTTGATTCGAGTCGAATCGATTGACCTATAATATTACAACGTTTTATTGAAGAGTAAGGAAGCTATGGTAATGCATAATATTTGAGAATACGGTTTTTTATAGTAAAACTTTTTTCTTCAACATATTTCAAAGTTGATACAACAATACAAAAGATTCCTCGGTTCAAGAGGAATCGATTGATCTATAATATTAACACATTTGTTCAAAGAGTAAGGTAGTTATGGTCATTTATATTATATTAAAAAACTATTTTTATGGTGAAAATTTTCCCATTCTCATTATTCAAAGTTGATGCAAGCATAGAAAAGTTGTGTTGATTCAAGATGAATCGATTGACCTATAATATTGATACGTTTTAATCGACGAGTAAGGAAGCTATGGTAATGCATAATATTTGCAAACACGGTTTTTTATAGGAAAACTTTTTTTATCAACATAATTCAAAGTTGATGCAAGTATATAAAAGATTCCTTGCTTCGAGAGGAATCCATTGACCTATAATACCAATACATTTTATTAAAGTGTAGGGAAGTTATGGTCATTTATATTATATTAAAAAACGATTTTTATATTAAAAATTTTCTCATTCTCATAATTTGAAGTTGATGTGAGAATATAAAAGTTGTGTTGATTCGAGACGAATCGATTGACCTATAATATTAATACATTTTATTGAAGAGTAAGGAAGCTATGGTTATGCATAATATTTGCAAACACGGTTTTTTATAGTAAAACTTTTTTCATCAACATAATTCAAAGTTGATGCAAGAATATAAAAGATTCGTTGGTTCGAGACGAATCGATTGACCTACAATATTAATACATTTTACTGAAGAGTAGGGAAGTTATGGAAATTTATATATTTTTAAAATTGATTTTTATAGTAAAAATTTTCTCATTAACATAATTCAAAGTTGATGCAAGAATAAAAAAGATGTGTTGATATGAGACAAATTGATTGGACTATAATATTAATACATTTTATTAAAGAGTAGGAAAGTAATGGTAATTTATATATTTTGAAAATACGGTTTTTTATATTAAAACTTTTTTCATTAACATAATTGAAAGTTGATGCAAGAATATAAACGATTCCTTGTTTCGAGAGGAATCGATTGACATATAATATTAACACATTTGATCAAAGAGTAAGGTAGCTATGGTCATTTATATTATATTGAAAAACGATTTTTATAGTAAAACTTTTTTCATTACCATAATTCAAAGTTGATGCAAGAACAGAAAAGATGTGTTGATTCAAGGCGAACCGATTGACCTATAATATTAATACGTTTTATTGAAGAGTAAGGAAGCTATGGTTATGCATAATATTTGCAAACACGGTTTTTTATAGGAAAACTTTTTTCATCAACATAATTCAAAGTTGATGCAGGTACATAAAAGATTCTTTGCTTCAAGACAAATCGATTGACCTATAATACTAATACATTTTATTAAAGAGTAGGGAAGTTATGGTCATTTATATTATATTAAAAAACGATTTTTATATTAAAAATTTTCTCCTTCTCTTAATTTAAAGTTGATGCGAGAATAGAAAAGTTGTGTTGATTCGAGACGAATCGATTGACCTATAATATTAATACATTTTATTGAAGAGTGAGAAAGCTATGGTAATCCATTATATTTGAAAATACGGTTTTTTATAGTACAACTTTTTTGTTCAACATAATTCAAAATTGATGCAAGAACAGAAAAGATTCCTTGATTCGAGGCAAATCGATTGATCTATAATATTAATACACTTTATTGAAGATTAAGGAAGTTATGCTCATTTATAATATTTGAATCATCTGTTTCAAACAGAAAAACTTTTTTCATCGATATAATGCAAAGTTGATGCATGCATAGAAAAGACTTTTTGATCATAAATTTTCAAATAGAATAATTCTGACAATTTTTGCAAAGAAATCATAAAACTGGGAAAGGGATAGAGTGCGACAGAAGTTTTCCCTTCCCTTTTCCAGCTCGCAAAATTAATATTTCGAATACAAAATTTGATTTGTTTGATTTGTCTTTGTATTTAACAAATCTTTTGCGTTATTTTGTAATTTCGTATTTTTTGTAAATTTCTATTTTTAAATTAATCCAAATGAAGAGTTTGGCTTGTCTGTTATTGAAAAAAATAACTAATGCTTCCTCTGTGAGGAAGCAAATACATTTGCTAACGGGAAGCAAAGTGCTAGTGAAATGAGCACCACATAATTATAAATACAAAGTGGAAACACTCGAGATCGAATTCACAGCTAGTTTAATATTGATATGAAATTCAAATTTCTTCCCAATAGTTCCAAATTGGTGGCGCTGTCGTAGCTACCCAACAGGCGTATAGATTCCTCTCTGTTGTCTTTTCGTCTACCAGTATTTATACCTGGCTGGTCTCTGTCTGCGTGAATGTGTGGGTAGAATACCTGTGGATTCCTTGGGCGTAACTCTGTCTTTCTTGTGACAAAGAGGCGCAACGCTCGGAAAGTTGGCAAGCGCTAACAAGGGAAACAGGTGCCAAAGGAGACTGACCTTTTGGTACCTTTCACATTCTGCTGAGACCCAGTGGGAAGCTTTTGCTCTGTATTTATTCTCTTACTTGGCGCGTGACTTAGGTGGTCTTAAGGACTTAGGACTTCCAGTTTGAAAATAAAAAGGAATGGTTGTCACACCTAAACGTTCAAAATTTAGGGCAGGGCACCAATTCAGGATTTATCAGGCCACCTACTTTTCATCCATTCTTTCCATTTTTGGGTTGTCACGGGAAGTCTAATCCGGAAACCCAGAAATAATAGGAATTTCTTGTCGATTTGGAAACTTCATCTATTGTAATTGAATGCTTTCTTTGAAAATAGTTCAATTTTAAGCTTCGTAATTTTAAAATTTCTTTGCTAAATTTTTCAAATATACTGTTCTCTTGGGCGATGGTCTATTCCGCCCTGGGTACTCGGCCGAACTGCTGCCGTCGAGCCTGGTAAGCGGTAGTCCTTTGTACCTAATGAGGACTAAAACGCGAAATATAACATTTTTTCAATTTAGCACTTGCTAATTTATAAATATAATATTCGAAATCTGCGAATTATAACGAGTACAACGATATGTTATTTTACTTGAAAAGTTGAAAATTAAAGAATAAATGTTTTCCAGGAATCTAATGCAAATTTTGTTATTTATTATCTTAAAACTTAAATTTCTTCTACAATTTTTTGAAAATCCGGCAAAATAAAAAAATTGCTTCAAAACCTTCCAGATTCTATTTTGAAGATTTTTAAAAATATTTTTTTGATGTAATTTTCCAAAAAAGAATTCATTTTTAGTTTTCCTAGAAATTTTAAGAAAATTTTTTTATTCCTTGGAAAGCTTGTAAAATGTTTAGAAAACTTTTAAATGTTGTGTTCAGAATCTTCAAAAGTGTATCTTCACAAATCTTTTCAAGTTTTAAAATATTTTGGAATCTTTTCAAAATTTCTAAATATATCTTAAACTTACTCGAATTTTTTCCAAATTAATAATTCACTAAATTTTTTTCAGTTTTTAATTAAAATCACTTTTTTTGGGTTGAAAATTAATTATTTTTGACCGAAAATTGAACTTTTCCATGTTTGGTTGAAAATTCATTTGTTTGGTTGAAAATTCCTTAATTTTAAAAAGTTTTGTGAAAATTCACGTATTTTGTTACAAGTTAATCTTTTTGGGTAGACAATTAATCTTTATTATTATTATAGATTAGCAGTTCGAACTCGAAAGTTCATTGCCTCATCTACCCGAGACCGCCACACATCTCTATCTTGTGCATTCTCCATCCAGTTTAAGTAATCATGTCCTAGTTCTTTTAGATCATCCCTTACATTTTTCTCCCATCTGTTTCTCGGTCTGCCTAGGGGTCTCTTACCAGTCGGTCTCCCTCTTAAAACTTGCGCCACTGTTCTTTCATTGCCCATTCTTGCTACATGCCCCGCCCATCTTAATTTACGCGCTTTCATTACTCTATTAATATTTGCTGACCCGTAGAGAGCGTGCAGCTCATTATTATGCAGTTTTCTCCACTCGCCGGTCTCTTCGTCCCTTTTTGGACCATAGATTTTTCTAAGTACTTTATTCTCGAAAACTCTAAACCTATTCTCTTCTCCTTTCGTCAGCGCCCACGTTTCACACCCGTACATGACGACCGGCATTATTATCGTTTTGTAAATTCTTACTTTGATGTTTCTAGATAGCGATCGCGATTTTAGTAGCGTGTTTGCTGCATAATAGCACCTATTGCCAGCGTGTAGCCGCGCATTGATTTCCGTTTTAATCTTATTTTCGCTAGTTATAATAGACCCGAGGTATTTAAACTCGTTAACCCTTTCGAATTTCATATTTCCGGCCATTAGATCCCCGTCTTGATTACTTTGTCCGGACCTGACGACGGTCATATATTTTGTCTTCGATTCGCTAACTTCCAAGCCAATCTCTTTGGCTTTTGCGATCAAGATTTCTGCATTTTTAGCTACCGTTTCTTTATCATCCCCTAGTACGTCGAGATCATCCGCATATCCAAGAATTTGTATTACCCCATTGAGGGTAGCACCGGTCGGATTCGCCTGCACTTGCCTAACCACGTATTCTAAAACTAAGTTAAAAAGGACGCACGAAAGTGCATCGCCCTGTTTCAGGCCATCGCGGATCGAAAACTCTTCAGATAAACTACCGTTTACGCGTATTCTACCCTTACTGCCGCTTAAGCAAATTTCGATAAGTCTAACCAATTTTCTTGGCACACCCAAGGACTCTAGGATCCAGTACATTCGCGCGCGTATAATAGAGTCGTAAGCTTTTTTAAAATCGATAAATAGCTGATGTACTGCTTCTTTAAATTCCCATTTCTTTTCTAACAGTTGTCTAATTGTAAACATTTGATCGCTTGTAGATCGGTTTCGGCGGAATCCACACTGGTAATCCCCAATGATTTCCTCGGCAAAAGGAGTTAGTCTACTTAGGATAACATTAGACAGGATCTTGTAGCACGAAGGCACAAGTGAAATTCCCCGATAGTTGTTACAGTTAGTTTTATCGCCTTTTTTAAAGATGGGAATAATGATAGAGGTATTCCATTCTTCCGGCATGCGTTCTGTTTTCCAAACTGCGCGTATCAATTTACAAATTTGCCTTGTGAGGCAAGGGCCTCCATTTTTTATCAGTTCTGACGGTAGGTCATCGATGCCCGCGGCTTTGTTATTTTTCAACTTCTTGATGGCCATTTCTATTTCTATATCAGTAGGATCGTTAATTAATAGATCAGCAGTGTGGATTTCGCCGAGATTACCTTCAACGGGGGCTTCACGTACATTTAATAGTTTATCGAAATAATCTTTCCATAAATTCAGTCTCTCTGTCGCATCGGCTACTAGATTGCCATTTTCGTCCCTCATTACTTCCGTTCTACTTTGAAAGCCTTTCCTTATAAAATTGATTCCCCTGTACATCTCACGCGGGTTATTTTGTTTATTATGCGCTTCTATTGCTAGTATTTTATTCTTTTCCCACTCCCTTTTCTTGGATCTATAGAGCCTATTTGTACTTTTGCTAATCTCGAGATATTTCTTATGTGTTTGATCGCACTTATTTTGTAAACTACTTAGTCTGGCCTTCCGACGTTTCTCAAACCAGAGTTTGCACTCTTCGTCAAACCATGGTTTGCTTTTGGTTACTTTCTTAAAACCTATCGAAAGTTTCGCGGCTGCCTTTATCGCCTTTTTCGTATTGCTCCACAGGGTTTCCGGGTCCTCCTCGCGATTATTGTTGTCGTCTCTCTGTTCTTGGAGAGCGTCGAAACTATTAGAAATCTCAACTTGGTAATTTAATGTTTCTGTTGCTGTTTTGAACTTATCTATATTGAAACGAACTGTTGGCTCTGTGCGGCTTGTTTTCTTACTTAGCGCTAGCCTAGATCTTAGTTTTACTATCACGAGAAAATGGTCTGAATTTAAATCCGCTCCCCTATACGATCTTATATCGAGAATGTTTGTATGACGTCTTCTGTCTATTAGAACGTGATCAATCTGATTGTGAGTTTTACCATCTGGTGATGTCCAGGTGGCCTTATGTATATTTTTATGCTTGAAATATGTGCTTTTGACAACGAGGTTCTTTGAAGCTGCAAAGTTTATTACTCTGGTTCCATTATCATTACTGACGTCATGCAAACTTTCTGATCCTATTGTAGGCCTATACATTGGTTCTTTTCCAATTTTCGCGTTGAAGTCCCCCAATACTATTTTTGCGTCAAACGTTGAGAACTTGTCAAAAACCTGCTCGATTGTTTCATAAAAAAGATCTTTAGTGTCTTCGTCTTTGTCCTCGGTGGGGCAGTGCACATTGATTAATACGTGTTTGCTGAAATTACCCTTTAGTACAATGTATGATAACCGGTCATTAATGAATTGCATGTCGATAAGTGCTTGCGAAATTCGTTTATTAATAAGAAAACCAGTCCCCAGTCTTTGCCCCTTAGCTCCCCCATAGTGAAAAGTATAGTCATCCTTAGAAATTGACGCGAAATCGCCCGACCAGCAGGTTTCTTGAAGTGCTATTAAGTCAGTTTTGTATTCAATTGCTATCTTAATGAGTTCGCTAAGTCGGCCAGTTTTTAGACTACGCGCGTTTAGAGTTCCCACCCTTAGATCTTTAACTGTAGTTTTTTGTTTTTGTAAGTTAGCCATGGTAGTTTCAAGATAATCCGCACGTTAGGATCCTATTCCGATCGTAGGTGAGTCCACTGTCCCAGGAGTGATAACCCCCATACCTCCCTAGGTCTAAGTATGGGAGCTTTCCGACTCTGACAAGGACCATGTCAACTTGTCGTCAGACACATTACAGTTTCATCCTCGTACCCTAACGTCCCCCTGCAAGGCAGCGCGCCTACTGGCATCAATACCCCTTCGGCCCTATGCAGGCGAATCATTCCACACATCCCTTGCGGGCAGTGTCATCGCTGCAGTGTCCAATGGGCAGCAGGATTTTTCCCTTACAAGATTTTTAGTTTTGGTTCGGGTATAGTTTCTAGGTGGATACACGCTGCACCTCGGCTTGCCAGAACCCACCCACTGCGTATGAACGCGAATGGGTGGGTCCTCCCAAGCCATGGTTGTCGTGTACCTATTTTCTACCAGTGCTGAATTCACCACAGACACGACTGGTTCCTATCGGCTGTCCGCGACTGCTTATTCTTGTATTCGCAGCTAACCTTAGGGGCTGTTCAGCCTCACGGGCCGTTCCTCTATCCGCAACCTGAGGACGCGCTACGTAGTGGTGACAGGAAACCCACCAAGCAGAGACAATTAATCTTTTCGGTTGATAATTCAAATGCTGGGTTAAAATTTGTTTCTTTGTTAAAAATATATTTTTGTACTTGAAGACTCATTATTTTAGTAAAAATTCATTTTTTGGTTGAAATTTTCACCGTTCTGTTGAAAATTCATTTTTATCTAGGTAAAAATAATTTTTTTAAACTGAAAATGTAACTATTCAATTTTTGCTTGATAATTGATCAAGAATCTTTGAATTTTGGAATCAAATTCTTTTATTCTTCATTTTGATATCAAATTCTACTTTATGGTTATTTATTGTGAAAAAAGAACGAACAGTGAATTAAAAAAGATCAATTTTAAAGAAAAAGAGAAATTTTCAAAAAAGAAATTGATCTTCTGAACGAAATTGGGAATTCTTTCATTTTGGTATCAAATTCTAATATATAATTAACAATTTTATTATTTTGTTGAAAATTAAAATATTTGATTGAAATCTACTTTTTTTCAAAAATTCAACTTCTTTATTTAACATTTGTCTTTTTAACTTGAAAATATTTATTTTTAAATAGAAAAATCGTTATAAAAACTTACATTTTTATGTTTAATGTTTATTTCTTTTCATTTGAAAATTTTACTAATATTTTTTTTGTTAAAATATTTCAGATTTGTTGTATGGATTATTGTTATCAAGAATATTCCTGACGATGGATTTTATAATAATATAGGAGGACTCAATTTGTAAGTATTTTTTAATTTTTTCTTGATATAAGGTTGTTTTAAAATACATTTTTCTCGGATTTTCAATAAGGAGATATTAATTTTCTTCAAATAATGGAATACTTCAGTTTTCAGTTTAAAAAATTAATATTCAAATGAAAAAGTGGAATTTAAAAAAAAATTTTCACGTAAAGACAATTTTTCAAATAAATAATTGAATTTTCAACCTGAAAAGATTAATTTTTAATTAAAAATATCAATTTTCAACAAAATACGTAAATTTGCAAACAAATAGTTGAATTTTCAACTAAAAAAGATCAAGTTTTATTTAAAAGTATTAATTTTCAACAAAAATGGAATAGTTAAATTTTCAGTAAAAGAATCTAATTTTCAACAAAAAAAAAAAAATGAAGTTTCAAGCAAATAGTTCTCAATCAAAAAGATGAATTTTCAACCGAGAAGATTAATTTCCTACCAAAAAGACGAATTTTCAACGAAATGCGTAAATTTTAAAACAAGTCGTTGAATTTTCAACTAAAAAATATCAATTTTCAATTTAAAATATCAATTTTCTACCAAAAATGGTAAAATCGAATTTTCTCTTACAGAAATTAGTTTTTGAAAAACTCAATGAAAAATATAAATTTTTCAACCAAGAAGAATAATTTCCTACCAAAAAAGACAATTTTCTGAACAAAAAATTGAATTTTCAAGAAAAAAAGATCGATTTCAATTAAAAATATCAATTTTTTATCAAAAATGGTATAATCGAATTTTCTTCTGAGGAAATTAATTTTGAAGATGAAAAAAAGGAATTGATAACAAAATAATTAATCCTTCAAAAAAAAAGATGAATTTTCAACAATGAAGATTATTTTTCTACCAAAAATAACGAATTTTCAACCAAATCCATAAAATTTCAAAAAAATATTTATCTTTATAATTTATATTTTATTTTAATGTACTAACCACGGATTTATATGCGCATAATAAATTTTTGTTTATAAATTTTGTAAATCATGACTTAAGATTATGGACATATAATATAAATAATTTTTTTTTGGTTACAGGATTCTGGATAAAATTTTTTGATTCACATGTGATTATGAGAATATGAGATTATAAATTAATGAGCTTATGAGATTATAAATTAATGAGTTTGGAAGAAATAAAAAATATTTGACAAATTTTCGGAAATGCTTTCAAGTTTTCAAATATTTTTAGTATTTTCAAAACCCCTTAAATTCCTGAAAATATTTTAAGCTTATTCGAATTTCTCTTAAAATTTTGAAAAATCATTCAAAATGTGAAAAAATTGCCCCAAAAGCTCGTAGATTTTCATAGGAATTTTGAGAAAATTTGTTTATTCACTTGAAACCTTTCAAAATTATTTTAAAGCTTCTAAAGTTTTGATTTGAAATCTTTTCAAAAAATCTGCATTGTTTTAAATCTTTTACAGTTTGAAATTATATCTTCTGAATATTTCTTGAATCTACTCAATTTTTTTCTATTTTCAATCTTACAAAATTGAAAATTTTTGCCTTAAAATCTTTTCTTTTAAAATCTTCCCATTTTCTCTTAAAGTCAATTTTTCAAAATAAAAAAATCATAAAAAATTTTCCCATAAATCTTAAGAAAATTTCTTAGAAATCTTTTGAAAAGTTTTGAAATCTTTTTAAATATTCTCTTAACATGGATTTTCCAAAATAAAAAATCATTTTAATTTTTTTTAAGGAACCTAAAGAATTTTTTTAATATTCTTGAAACCTCACAAAAACTACCTCTTTGTTCTAAAATTATGTATTATGGCAAAATTTTGCTTTAAAATCTTTTACACTCTTTTTCAAAATTTTAGGAAATAATTTCAAATGTTTTGTAATCTTTTGCAATTTGTTCTTAGAATTCATTGAGAAAAAAATCATTTAAAATTTTCGCATAGATCTTCAGAATATTTTTTTCATTCTTTTGACGCCCTGAAAAATGAGTTTACCTAAAATTTTTGAAATCCTGAAAAATTAAAAGAATTATCTTAAAATATCCCATATTTTTTTTACACATTTTGAAATCTTCAAAACTTAAAATTATTCTTTTAAAATTAAACTTAAACCATTTAAAATTTTCCCAGAAATCTTTGAAAAAATTTCATCTCAAAACCTTTCAAAATTATTGAAAAGCTTCGAATTTTGTTTTCTAATTCTTCAAAATAAGTTCCTCCCATAATTTTATTTTTATTATTTCTTTGAAAATCTAAAGAAGTTTAGAAATTATAGTGTGGTAGCAAAATATTAAAAACAGAATTATTTCCCAATATTTAACAATTATTTACAATTTAAATGTTGTCTTCTATTAATAATGTTTAGAAAGATTCCGAAATAAATTTTATGATGAAGTAAAATTATTTATTCATTATTTATTTATTTATTATATATTATCTTTATTAATATATAACCTGAAAACAGTCACTAAAAGTTATATTCACGTAGTGTCAGAAGCAATTAGGTTTTCGACAATCAGGTGTTCGATATTTTCGAGATATTCAGTAACATCACTGTTTTTAGGCAATTAAAAATGTTACGTACTCAAGTCTAAAATACCCCCCCCCCCCCCACACACATAACAAGAATTGTTTGTTTTAAATACATAAATATATATAATATATAATAAATAAATAAATATATATATATATATAAATAAATAAAGGGTTTTTTTATTGATGAGGGTCCAAAACAGTGACCGAAACGTTTGAAAAGCATTATCGCATCTTTTTTGTTTTGACCTTTATTTGCATGACTTGCTTCGCTATTTAATACAAAAAAAAGGTCAAGACAAAACGTACAAAATTACTAACATGTGGAATTTTGAACATTATATAGAAATATGGGGATTCTTCAAAATGGTTTCCTTTTTCTTCGGATATGGTTATATTTATTGCTTGTGATATAGATTTAATTTTGAGGGCCTCCTTTCACAAGACAACCCTTTTCTTTCTTTTACTTGAAATTTAACATTTTTATTCATTATTATTTATTCTGTTCCATAAATATTTTCTACATTATTTGTATGTTTTTTTTTACTGAAGAGAGTCCAAAACAGTGACCGAAACGTTTCAAAACAATTATCGCATCTTTTATTTTGACCTTCATTTCCATGACTTGCTTCGCTATTTGATTCTAATTTTTTTATTTACTTGATGAACCAATTCGAATTGATAAGCAATCGTGAACCGATATATAATAAATAAATATATATAATATAAATAAATGTTGTTTTTACTGATGAGGGTCCAAAACAGTGACCGAAACGTTTCAAAAGCATTATCGCATCTTTTTTGTTTTGACCTTCATTTGCATGACTTGCTTCGCTATTTAATACAAAAAAAGGTCGAGACTGAACGTAGAACATTACTAACACGTGGAATTTTGAACATTATATCCAAATATGGGGATTCTTCCAAATGGTTTCCTTTTTTTGGACATGATTATATTTATTGCTCGTGATATTCAAAATTGAGGGCCTACTTTAATGAGACAACCCTTCTCTTCCTTTTACCTTACAATTTAAAATTTCATTCATCATATTTTTTTTCTCTTTTATAAATATTTGCTACATTATTTGTATGTTTTTTACAGACTCAATAAATGTTTTTTTTTTGACTGATGAGGGTTCAAAACAGTGACTGAAACGTTTCAAAA
>CAKNYM010051656.1:46989-61230 GCA_932195095.1 Andricus curvator | reverse complement strand
AAAATAAAAAAGACAAAAGAAATAAAAAAAGAGAAGGAAGGGGATTTTGGTTGTGTGCCTTCTCATTTTTCTTTCCTCTTTTTCATTTTTTTCCAAAGAATAAAAAATAACAGAAAAAGAAACAAAACAAAAAAACAGAAAAAGAGAAAAAAAAATTAAAAACAAAAAAAAAACAGAAAAAACATTCATAATACTATTATGAATGTTTTTCTGTTGTGATTTGATACTAATAAAAATAAAAAAGACGAAAGAAATAAAAAAAAAGAAAGAACGGGATTTGGTTGTGTGCCTTCTCATTTTTCTTTCCTCTTCTTTTATTTTTTCATATCACAACAGAATCACAACAGAAAAACATTTATAATAATATCATGAATGTTTTTCTGTTGTGATTTGATAATAATAAAAATAAAAAAGACGAAAGAAATAAAAAAAAAGGAAGGGGATTTGGTTGTTTGCCTTCTCATTTTTCTTTCCTCTTTTTTATTTTTTTCCAAAGAAAAAAAAAAGACTACAAAATAATTTTAGAAAACAGAAAAACATTCATAATAATATTATGAATGTTTTTCTGTTTTTATTTGATGATTATAAAAATAAAAAAGTGGAAAGGAATAAAAAAAGAGAAGGAAGGGGATTTGGTTGTTTGCCTTCTCATTTTTCTTTCCTCTTTTTTATTTTTTCATATCACAACAGAAAAACATTGATAATAATATTATTAATGTTTTTCTGTTGTGATTTGATGATAATAGGTAAAAATAAAAAATACGAAAGAAATAAAAAAAGAGAAGGAAGGGGATTTGGTTGTTTGCCTTCTCATTTTTCTTTCCTCTTTTTCATTTTTTTCCAAAGAATGAAAAATAACAGAAAAAAAAACAAAAACAAAGAAAAAACAGAAAAAGAGTCATAATACTATTATGAATGTTTTTCTGTTGTGATTTGATAATAATAAAAATAAAAAAGACGAAAGAAATAAAAAAAAAGGAAGGGGATTTGGTTGTTTACTTCTCATTTTTCTTTTCTCTTTTTTATTTTTTTCCAAAGAAAAAAAAAGACTACAAAATGATTTTAGAAAACAGAAAAACATTCATAATAATATTATGAATGTTTTTCTGTTTTTATTTGATGATAATAAAAATAAAAAAGGCGAAAGAAATAAAAAAAGAGAAGGAAGGGGATTTAGTTGTTTGCCTTCTCATTTTTCTTTCCTCTTTTTTATTTTTTCATATCACAACAGAAAAACATTGATAATAATATTATTAATGTTTTTCTGTTGTGATTTGATAAAAATAGGTAAAAATAAAAAAGACAAAAGAAATAAAAAAAGAGAAGGAAGGGGATTTGGTTGTGTGCCTTCTCATTTTTCTTTCCTCTTTTTCATTTTTTTCCAAAGAATAAAAAATAACAGAAAAAAAAACAAACCAAAAAAAAAGAAAAAGAGTCATAATAATATTATGAATGTTTTTCTGTTGTGATTTGATAATAATAAAAATAGAAAAGACGCGAGATATTTAAAAAAAAGGGAAGGAAGGGGATTTGCTTGTTTGCCTTCTCATTTTTCTTTCCTCTTTTTTATTTTTTTCCAAAGAAAAAAAAAGACTACAAAATAATTTTAGAAAACAGAAAAAACATTCATAATAATATTATTAATGTTTTTCTGTTGTGATTTGATAATAATAGGTAAAAATAAAAAAGACGAAAGAAATAAAAAAAGTGTAGGAAGGGGATTTGGTTGTTTGCCTTCTCATTTTTCTTTCCTCTTTTTCATTTTTTTCAAAAGAATAAAAAATAACAGAAAAAAAAAAAAACAGAAAAAGAGTCATAATAATATTATGAATGTTTTTCTGTTGTGATCTGGTAATAATAAAAATAGAAAAGACCCAAGAAATTACCAAAAAAGAGAAGGAAGGGGATTTGCTTGTTTGCCTTCTCATTTTTCTTTCCTGTTTTTTCTTTTTTTCCAAAGAAAAAAAAATTATAAAAAGAAAACAAGAAAAAAAAACAGAAAAAACATTCATAATACTATTATTAATGTTTTTCTGTTGTGATTTGATAATAATAGGTAAAAATAAAGAAGACAAAAGAAATAAAAAAAGAGAAGGAAGGGGATTTGGTTGTTGGCCTTCTCATTTTTCTTTCCTCTTTTTCATTTTATTTTCTTGCAAAGAAAAAAAAGAAAAAAAAAACAGTAAAACATTCATAATAATATTATGAATGTTTTTCAGTTGCGATTTGATAATAATAAAAATAAAAAAGACGAAAGAAATAACAAAAAAAGGGAGGGGATTTGGTTGTTTGCCTTCTCATTGTTCTTTCCTCTGTTTTAGTTTTTTTCCGAAGAAAAAAAAGGATAAAAAATGCTAAAAAAAAAACAGAAAAACATTCACAATAATATTATGAATGTTTTTCTGTTGTGATTTGATAACAATAAAAATAAAACAGACGGAAAAAAAGAGAAGGAAGGGGATTTGGTTGTGTGCCTTCTCATTTTTCTTTCCTCTTTTTCATTTTATTTTCTTGCAAAGAAAAAAAAAGAAAAAATGAAAAAAAAAGAAAAAAAAACAGTAAAACATTCATGATAATATTATGAATGTTTTTCAGTTGCGATTTGATAATAATAAAAATGAAAGGACGAAAGAAATAACAAAAAAAAGGGAGGGTATTTGGTTGTTTGCCTTCCCATCTTTCTTTCCTCTGTTTTATTTTATTTTTGTCCAAAGAAAATAAAATAATAAAAAAAAACAAGAAAAAAAAACAGAAAAACATTCATAATAATATTATGAATGTTTTTCTGTTGTGATTTGACAATAATAAGAATAAAAAAGAAGAAAGAAATAAAAAAAAGAGAAGGAAGGGGATTGGGTTGTTTGCCTTCTCATTTTTCTTTCCTCTTTTCCTTTTTTTTTATTTTTGTTCAAAGAAAAACAATTTTTTTTTTTTCAATTACAATAGGAGCATTTTATGATGGTTCCCCAAATTTGGTCGTTGGGGATTCTAGTTTTTGTTTTCAAGAATTCTATACAAAAACTTTCTAAATTCATTTTTTGAAAACAATTGAGATTATCGATTCGATTATCAAACCTAAATTGGTAAAGAAACATTTTTTTCTCGTTTTTTGCGTCCATCCATTAAAAAGTTTGTTTAATTTTAATTTGTGACTACTGATTCATTTCGTAAATAGGTCAAACTTGTTAATTATGTAGACATTTTTCCAAATTCATAAATACTTCTTAATATTTCTCTTATAATATTGTTTAATTTTACAAAACTTTTTTTGGACATACTTGTCACATAAATATATTAAATTATTTTGCATGAGCACAAGTAACTTTATTGTTCAATAAGAATCAAAATAGTATTTTTATAATAAACAAAAAATAACTATTTATATATATTTTTATTGCATTATTTAAATTTAAATAATAATTTTGTAGCATACTGTCAATTTTACGTTGGTCTCAGGATTTCACTCTTAATATATCAATTTGATTAAATTTTTAAGATTTTCGTTATTCGTTAATAGCGGAAGAAAAACTTTTCTTGGTTCAAAATTCAACTGCTTAGTTCAAAGTGGAACTGCATTGTTAAAAATTCTTTTTTTTTTATAATTCATCAGTTTAATTGAAAAGCCTTTTTCTCGTTCAAAATTTAACTAACTTGTTGAATTTTTTTTTGTCATGAATTAATTTTTTTTTACTGAAAATTTAACTATTCCATGTCTGATTACACATTTATCTTCTTTAGTGGAAAATTCAACTATTTCGTTAAAAAAATATGTATTTTTTAAAAACTTTGTCTTTTCTGGTTGAATAATAATCATCTTGGTGACTGATTCACTTTTTGGGTTGGAAATTTGGTCGAAAATTCATGTATTTTGTTAAAAATTAATCTTTTTTTTTTGGTAGAATATTAATCTTTTTGGTTGAAAATTGATTTCTTTGATTGAAAATTAGATTTTTTATTGAAAATTAATTTTTTCAACTAAACATTAAACTATTTCATTTTTTCTCGAAAATTTATCTTTTTTCTATAGAAATTTATTTTTTTTAGTTGGAAACTCATCTGTTTGATTCAAACTTTAACTACTTTGTTGGAAATTCATTTATTTGGTGAAAAATCGATCTTTTTTTGGTAAAAAATTCAACTATTGGGTTAAAAATTCATTTTTCGTTGTTGAAGATTCATTATTTTAGTTGAAAATTGATTTCTTTGCTTGAAAATGGAACTATTACATGTTTGATTTATCATTTATCTTTTTTACTTAAAAATTCTGTTATTTGGTTTAAAATTTTACTATCAGGTTGAAATTTCTTCAAAAATTCGAAATTTGGTTAAAAATTAATTTATTTGTTAAAAATGATTTTTTTTTGCAGAAAATTAATCTTTTTGGTAGGAAATTGATTTCTTTGATTGAAAATTTTTCTTTTTTTATAGAAATTTATTATTTTTGGTTGGAAACTCATCTGTTTGGTTCAAACTTTAACTTCTTTTTGGTAAAAATGCAACTATTGGGTTAAAAATTCATTTTTTGTTGTTGAAGATTCATTATTTTAGTTGAAAATTGATTTCTTTGCTTGAAAATGGAACTATTACATGTTTTGGATTGACATTTATCTTCTTTACTCAAAAATTCTGTTATTTGGTTTCAAATTAATTTTTTTGTTTGAAAATTTTACTATAAGTTGAAATTCCTTCAAAAATTAAAAATTTGTTTAAAAATTCATTTATTTTGTTAACAATTTTTTTTTTGTAGGAAAATAATCTTTCTGGTTGAAAATTGATTTTTTTTTAAATGAAAATTTGATTTTTTATCAAAAATTAATTTTTTTTCACTGAAAATTTATCTTTTTTTTCATAGAAATTTAATTCTTTTGGTTGGAAATTTATCTGTGTAATTCAAACTTTAACTAATTTGTTGAAAGTTCATCTATTTTGTTCAAAATTTGTCTTTTTTTTGTGAAAAAAATTCAACTATTGGGTTAAAAATTCATTTTTTGTTGTTGAAGATTAATTATTTTAGTTGAAAACTGATTTCTTTGCTTAAAAATTTAACTATTCCACGTTTTGGCTTGACATTCATCTTCTTTACTTGAAAATTCTGTTATTTGGTTCAAAATTAATTTCTTTGGTTGAAAATTTTACTATTAGGTTAAAATTCCTTCAAAAATTCAAAATTTGGTTAAAAATTCATTTATTTTGTTAAAAATTATTTTTTTTTGGTAGGAAATTAATCTTTGTGGTTGAAAATTGAGTTTTCAAGATGAAAATTAGATTTTTCATTGAAAATTAGATTTTTTATTGAAAATTAATTTTTTGCACTGAAAATTTAACTATTTAATTTTTTTTGAAAATTTAGCATTTTCTTTATAGAAATTCAATTTTTTTGGTTGGAAATTTATCTGTTTGATTCATACTCTAATTTGTTGAAAATTGATCTATTTTGTTGAAAATTTGTCTTTTTTGGTGAAAAAAATTCAACTATTGGGTTAAAAATTCATTTTTTGGTTGAAGATTAATGATTTTAGTTAAAAATAAATAAAAAGAAAATGGTTGAAATTTACACTAGTTTCTTAAAAATTCATTTCTTTATTAAAAATTCATCTCTTTGGTTAAAAATTTAACTATTTTGTTGAAAAGTTGTTTTATTTTTGATTAAAAATAATTTTTTTTTGCTGAAAACTTAACTATTTTGCTAATATTTCGTGTTTTTTTTGGGGAAGTAATTTTTTTCACTGAAAATGTAACTATTCCATTTTTGGATGAAAATAGATGTTTTAAATTGAAAATTGATCTATTCTTATTGGAAATTCATGTACTTTCTTGAAAGTTTTTCCTTTTTGGTAGATTATTAATTTTTAACTGAAAATTCAATTATCCAGTTATTGATTGAAAAATGGTTATTTTTTGGTTTAAAATGCAACTGTTTGGCTAAAAATTAATCTGTTTCGGTTGAGGATTCAACCATTTTTTTTGAAAATTCTTCTCTTTTGGTTGAATTTAACTATTTGACAGAAAAGTAGATTAACTTTAATAAAAATTAATTTTTTTGGTTGAAGATTCATTACTTTAGTTGAAACTTCAACTGTTTTAATTTCTTTGTTTTTTTTTTTTGGTTGAGAATTAATTTTTTTAACTGAAAATCTTACTGTTCCATTTTTGGTTGAAACTGCTCTTTTTTAGTTATAAATGTAACAATATCAATAAAAAGTAATTTTTTTAGTTAAAAATTCATCTCTTTTTGGTAGAAAATTTAACTATTTGTTTAAAAAATTATTTACCTTTCTGGTAGAAAATTATTCTTTTTAATTAAAAAATTATATTTTTTATTGGAAATTGATCTTTTCTGTTTTAAAATTCAAATATTATTTTAAATGAAAAGTCAGTTTTTTAGCTGAAAATTCTTCATTTTGGTTGCTAGTTCAATTATTTATTTAAAAATGATTTTTTAATATTAAGAATACATTTTTCAAACTGAAAATGAAGCTATTCTATTTTTGGTTGAAAATTGATATTTTTAATTAAAAAATGATCTCTTTTAGCTGAGAAATCAGTCATTTGGTTTAAAATTCATGTATTTCTTTGAAGTTTTGCACGGTAGAAAATTAATTTTCTCGGTTAAAAATTTATCTTTTTGCTAGAAAATTATTCTTCATGGTTGGAAATTCATTTACTATGCCCCGGCTTAACTGTTATCTCTTTTGCAACAACCGCGACTTAAGAACTTTAAAACAGGATTTAACTTCAATAAAGATTTGAGTCCTAAAAATTCAACCTCTTGCCGCAAATGTTAATAATTTTCAAGTATCGGAAGAGAGGAACAGGCTGCGTATTTTGAAACAAAGCACCTCTGTTCGTAATCCACAAAGGCTTTAAAGCGGCCTTTCCAATTACCCGCTCTCCAGCGAAAGGGATCGTTTGGTTTAGTTTAGGGTTTATTTTAGAGGGTGTCTTTTTTATACAATCCAGCACAGGACCTCAGGTGTCACGTCAGTCAGGGTGGACATTACCGAAGCCTTTCTCCTACATCCTTCCGATAGTAAAACGTCAAATTGAATCTTTTATAGTAAAAAAAGTTTTGAAAAATAAAAAAAATAAATTATTAACAAAAAAAAACAAACGATTTTACAACTAAATATTTAAATTTTCAATCAAACAGATGAATTTTTCACTTCCTCTTAGAGGAAGCATTAGTTGTTTTTTTTAATGATAGACAAACAAAAGTCTTCATTTTGATCAATTTAAAAATAAAAATTTACAAAAAATACAAAATTATAAAACATTACAACAAAATTTTTAAATACAAAAAAAATCAGACAAATCGAATTTTATGTTTGAAATGATAATTTTTCGAGCTGGAAAAGGGAAGGGAAAAGTTCCGTCGCACCCTATCCCTTTCCCAGCTTTATGATTTATTCACAAAAATTGTCAGAATTATTCTATTTGCAAACTTATGATCAAAAAGTCTTTTTCATTCATGCTACAAATTTGAATTATGTCGATGAAAAAAGTTTTTCTGTTTGAAACAGACGATTCAAATATTATAATTGATCATAACTTCCTTAATCTTCAATAAAGTGTATTAACATAATAGATCAATCGATTTGCCTCGAATCAAGGAATCGTTTCCGTTCTTGCATCAATTTTGAATTATGTTAGTGAAAAAAGTTTTGCTATGAAAAACCGTGTTTTCAAATATTATGCATTACCATAACTTACTTACTATTCAATAAAATGTATCCATGTTATAGGTCAATCGATTCTTCTTGAATCAACACAACTTTTCTCTTCTCGCATCAACTTCAAATTATGAGAATCAGAAAATTTTCACTATAAAAATCGATTTTAAAAATATGTAAATTACCATAACTTCATTACTCTTTAATAAAATGTATTAATATTGCAGGTCAATTGAATCGTCTCGAAACCAGGAATCTTTTATATTCTTGCATCAACTTTGAATTATGTTGAAGAAAAAAGTTTTACTATAAAAAACCGTATTTCCAATTATTATGCATTACCATAGCTTCCTTACTCTTCAGTGAAATGTATTAATATTATAGGTCAATCGATTCGTATCGAACCAAGCAATCTTTTATGTTGTTGCATAAACTTTGAATTATGCTAATGAAAAAAATTTTACTATAAAAAAACGTATTTTCAAATATTATGCATTACCATAGCTTCCTTACTCTTCAATAAAATGTATCAATGTTAAAGGTCAATCGATTTGCCTTGAATCAACACAACTTTTCTATTTTTGCATCAACTTTAAATTAATGAGAAATTATGAGAATGAGAAAATTTCTACTATAAAAATCGATTTTAAAAATATATAAAATACCATAACTTCCCTACACTTTGATAAAATGTATTAATATTGTAGGTCAATCGATTCGTCTCGAACTAATGAATATTTTATATTTTTGCATCAACTTTAAATTATATCGAGGAAAAAATGTTTACCATAAAAAACCGTGTTTCCCATTATTATGCATTACCATAGCTTCCTTACTGTTCAATAAAATGTATTAATATTATAGGTCAATTGATTCGTCTTGAATCAACACTACTTTTCTATTCTCGCATCAACTTTAAATTATGAGAATGAGGAAATTATACTATGAAAATCGATTTTTTAAATATATTAATTACCATAACTTCCCTACTCTTGAATAAAATGTATCAATATTGCAGGTCAATTGAATCGTCTCGAAACCAGGAATCATTTATATGTTTGCATCAACTTTGAATTATGTTGAAGAAAAAAGTTTTACTATAAAAAACCCGTATTTCCAAATATTATGCATTACCATAGCTTCCTTACTCTTCAATAAATGTATTAATATTATAGGTCAATCGATTCGTCTTGAATCAACACAACTTTTCTATTCTTGCATCAACTTTAAATTATGAGAATGAGGACATTTTTACTATAAAAATCGATTTTAAAAGTATATTAATTACCATAACTTCCCTACTCTTTAATAAAATATATAGATATTATAGGTCAAGCGATTCGTATCGAACCAAGCAATCTTTTATGTTGTTGCATAAACTTTGAATTATGCTAATGAAAAAAATTTTACTATAAAAAAACGTATTTTCAAATATTATGCATTACCATAGCTTCCTTACTCTTCAATAAAATGTATCAATGTTAAAGGTCAATCGATTTGCCTTGAATCAACACAACTTTTCTATTCTTGCATCAACTTTAAATGAATGAGAAATTATAAGAATGAGAAAATTTCTACTATAAAAATCGATTTTAAATATATATAAAATACCATAACTTCCCTACACTTTGATAAAATGTATTAATATTGTAGGTCAATCGATTCGTCTCGAACTAATGAATATTTTATATTTTTGCATCAACTTTGAATTATATCGAAGAAGAAATGTTTACCATAAAAAACCGTGTTTCCTATTATCATGCATTACCATAGCTTTCGTACTCTTCAATAAAGTGTATCAATATTATGGGTCAATCGATTCATCTTGAATCAACAAAACTTTTCTATTCTCGCATTAACTTTAAATTATGAGAATGACAAAGTTTTTACTATAACAATCGATTTTTATAATATATTAATTACCATAACTTCCCTACTCTTTGATAAAATGTATTATAATTGTACGTCAATCGATTCGTCTCGAATAAACACAACTTTTCTATTGTCGCATCAACTTTAAATTATGAGAATGAGACCATTTTTACTATGAAAATCGATTTTTAAAATATATTAATTACCATCCCTTCCCTACTCTTCAATAAAATGTATTGACATTATAGGTCAATCGATTCGTCTCGAACCAAGCAATCTTTCATGTTGTTGCATAAACTTTGAATTATGCCAATGAAAAGAGTTTTACTATAAAAAAACGTATTTTCGAATATTATGCATAACCATAGCTTCCTTACTCTTCAACAAAATGTATCAGTGTTATAGGTCAATCGATTCGTCTTGAATCAACACAACTTTTCTATTCTCGCATCAACTTTAAATTATGAGAATGAGAAAATTTCTAATATATAAAAATCGATTTTTATAATATATTAATTACCATAATTTCCTTACTCTTTATTAAAATGTATTATAATTGTATGTTAGTCGATTTGTCTCGAACCAAGGAATCTTTTATATTGTTGCATCCACTTTGAATTATGTTAATGAAAAAAGTTTTATTATAAAAACCCGATTTTCAAAATATATAAATTACCATAACTTACCTACTCTTTAATAAAATGTATGATAATTGTATGTCAATCGATACTTCTCGAACTAAGGAATCTTTTATATTCTTGCATCAACTTTGAATTATGTTGAAGAAAAAAGTTTTATTATAAGGATGCGTATTTTCAAATATTATGCATTACCATAGCTTCCTTACTCTTCGATAAAATGTATTAATATTATAGGTTAATCGGTTCGACTCGAATCAACACATCTTTTCTGTTCTTGCATCAACTTTAGATTATTTTATTGAAAAAAGTTTCACTATAAAAAACCGATTTCCAAAATATATAATTACTATAACTTCCCTACTCTTCAATAAAATTCATTAATATTGTAGGTCAATATTAGCCAACGGCCATACCACGCTGAAAAACCCAGTTCTCGTCAGATCACTGAAGTTAAGCAGCGTTGGACGCGGTTAGTACTTGGATGGGTGACCATTCAAGAATACTGACATGAGTGCTGTTGGCACATCGTGGGTGTGGCGAGCCCACACTTGTAGTTATTTATAACTACAAGAAAAAACCTAGAAACACTACCCGAATCGGGTAGTGTCACGCCTACCCTGAAAGGGAAATGGTTTAATGGTAATCGATTCGTCTCGAACCAAGCAATCTTTCATATTCTTGCATCAACTTTCAATTATGCTATTGAACAAATTTTTACTATAAAGAACCGATTTTTAAAACATTATTGAGTGCTAAAAAAATGCAATAAATATTTTTAGAAATCCTTCGGTCAGTTTCAAGATATTAGTGGAGGAAATAAGCCCTCCAAATTTCATCAATGTATTGGTAACCTTTTTCAACTTATCTTGTTCACAAAAAAGTGTGACATCCACGCACATAGACATCCACACACATCCAACACATACACATCCAAAACACACACACACACTCATCCGGACAATTGGTTAGAACATTGTATTAGACATTTTGAAATTGAGGAACGATTACAAATTTTAGAAAATGTTACCATTACAAAGCTCCCTCTTTGAGGAAGCAAAAAGCGATTTTTCAACAAAATATTTAAATTTTCAATCAAAGAGATGAATTTTTCACTAAAATGATGAATCTTCAACTGAAAAAGGTTAACTTTTAAGTTCAAAATAAATTTTGAATATAACTTTTTAACAAAATAGTTAAATTTTCAACCAAAGAGATGAATCTTTAACAATCCTGGACAAGACCACAGGTGTCATATCAGTTAGGGTGGACATTACCAAAGCCTTCCTCCTACATTCTCCCGATAATAAAACGTCGACTTGAATCTTTTATAGAATAAAAAGTTTTCAGAAATTGAAAAATATATTATCAACAAAAAAATAACGACTTCTCAACAAAATATTTAAATTTTCAACAAAAGAGATGAATTTTTCACTAGAATGATGAATCTTTAAATGAAAAAGGTTAATTTTTAGGTTTGAAATAAATTTTTAATATACCTTTCTAAAAAAATAGTTGAATTTTCTACCAAAGAGATGAATTTTCAACAATCCAGGACAGGACCATAGGTGTCATGTCAATCAGGGTGCACATTACCGAAGCCTTCTTCCTCCATGCTTCCGATAATAAAACGTCGACTTAAATCTTTGATAGAAAAATAAGTTTAAAAAGTTAAGAAAAGTTACAAAATAAATTATTACCCAACAGAAAAAAAACGATTTTTTGTCAAAATAGTTGAATATTTTACCAAAGAGAGAATTTTTTACTAAAATGATGAGTCTCTAACCAAAAAATGAGTTTTTAAGGAAGCTGTGGAATTTTCTACAAAGAAATTAATTCTTAACCAAAATAGATAAATTGGCAACCAAAAAATGTAACAGCTGATATTTCAATAAAAAAATATTTTAATTTTAAATAAATCACAGCTGAATTTATCCAAAAAACAACAACAAATTTTCCACAAAATATTGGAATCCTCAACCGAAAAGATGAATTTTCAACAAAACAGTTGATTTTTTAACATAATTGTTTAATTTTGGACAAGAAAGATTAAAAACGAATTTTTAACAAAATATTGGAATCCTCAACTGAAAAGATAAATTTTCAACAAAACAGTTGACTTTTTAACCAAAAAGGATACTTTTTAACATAATTGTTTAATTTTTAACAAGAAAGATTAAAAACGAATTTTTAACAAAATATGGGAATCCTCAACCGAAAAGAAGAATTTTCAACAAAACAGTTGACTTTTCAACCAAAAACGAAAAATTTTCACAAAATTGTTTGATTTTCAACAAAGTGGATTAGGCTTCAACGAAACAGTTAAATTGTCAACAAAAGACATAAATTTTCAAACAAATTAAAAAGGGGATTGTTTTATTTAGATTTGATTGTAGGAAACTAAGTTGAAAAAGTTAAGAAAAATGACCAAATAAATTATTAAACGAAAACAATATTTTTCGAAAAAATATTTGTATTTTTAAAAAAAGAGATGAATTTTCAATTAAAAAAAAAATTATGAATCTTCAAACGGATTGGGTTACTTTACAGTTAAAAAATCCAACCAAAAAACAATGAGTTACCAAGAAAATAGTTTAATTATTAACCAAAAAGATACATTTTCAACTAAAATGATGAATATAAAAAAGATTATCAACGAAAAATGTGATAGTTGATATTTCAAGCAAAAAAGATTCTAATTTCAAATAAAAAATAGTAAAATAAAACAAAACAAAAAGCAACGAGTTTTCAACAAAATATTGGAATCCTCAACCGAAAAAATGAATTTTCAACAAAACAGTTGACTTTTCAACCAAAAAGGATACTTTCTAAAAAAATGGTTTAATTTTTTGCAAAGTGGATTAAGTTTCAACCAATTAGTTGAATTTTCAAACAAAAACATGAATTTTCAACCAAGAATATTAATTTTCTACTTAAAAAGATGAATTTTAATAAAAATACATGAATTTTCAACCAAATAAAAAAGGGATCGTTTATAGTTAAGTGATAGTTATTATTAACCTAAAAAATTATTGTTTACCAAAATATTTAAATTTTTAATCTAAGAGATGAATTTTCAACTATAATGATGAATTTTCAAACGAAATAGTTTAACTTACAGTTAAAAAATAAATTTTCAACCAAAAAAATGACTTATTAACAAAATAGTTAAATTTTCAACTAAAATCTGGAATCTTAAGCCCAAAAAAATAACTTTTTAACGAAATTGTTGAATTTTCTATAAAAAATTCAATTTTTACCCAAAATAGATAAATTTTAAATGAAAAGTGTAAAGCTTGATATTTAAATCAAAAATGATTTGAATTTTAAATAAAAAACATTTTAATTTAACAAACAAAAAAAAATAAAAATAAACGAATTTTTAACAAAATATTTGAATCCTCAACCGAAATGATGAATTTTGAACAAACCAGCTGACTTTTCAACCAAAAAAAATCATTTTTAAGAAATTGTTTAATTTGGTTTTATAATTTTTCGTTTGGTTTAGTTTAGAGTTGAGTGGGTGTCGTTTTCGCTACGATCCAGTACAGGACAAAATAAATTATAAAAAAAAAAAATTTCAACAAAATATTTACACTTGTAACCAAAGAGATGAATTTTCAATTCAAATGATGAATCTTCAAACAAAATAGGTTAGCTTACTGTTAAAAAATAAATTTTCAACCAAATAAAAATCGCTTATTAACAAAATAGTTAAACTTTCAACTAAAATCTTGAATCTTTAGCTAAAAAAATGACTTTTTAACAAAATTGTTAAATTTTCAACAAAGAAATTAATTATCAACCAAAAGAGATGAATTCTCAACAAAAAATTTGATGATTGATATTTTAATCAAAAAAGATTTTAATTTTAAATAAAAAATAAATGAATTAAAAAAAAACGAATTTTCAACAAAATATTGGAATACTCAACCGACAGAAGAATGCTGAACCAAATATTGGAATACTCAACCGAAAAAAGAATTTTCAACAAAACAGTTGACTTTTTAACAAAAAAGGATACATTTTTAAAAATTGTTTAATTTGGTTTTATCATTTTT
>CAKNYM010051656.1:36037-46979 GCA_932195095.1 Andricus curvator | reverse complement strand
AAAAGGATACATTTTTAAAAATTGTTTAATTTGGTTTTATCATTTTTTTATAATTTGTTGTTTGGTTTAGTTTAGAGTTTAAAGATTAGGTTAAGTTTTAGTTTCGAAAAAAAGATTTTTTAACAAAATATTTACATTTTTAACCAAAGTGATGAATTTTTGATTGTAATATTGAATCTTAAGCCAAAAAATTACTTTTTAACGAAATTGCTCAATTTTCTATAAAGAAATAAATTTTCAACCAAAAGAGATGAATTCTCAACAAAAAATGTGATGATTGATATTTTAATCAAAAAAGATTTTAATTTTAAATAAAAAATAGACGAATTAAAAAAGAAAACAATTTTCAACAAAATATTGGAATACTCAAATGAAAGAAGAATTTTCAACAAAATATCTGAACACTCAACCGAAAGAAGAATTTTCAACAAAACAGTTAACTTTTTAACCAAAAAGAATACTTTTTCATAAAATTGTTTAATTTTCAACAAATTCGTCTGTCAGAGTGGACATCCTTCCGATAATAAAACGTCGACTTGAATCTTTTATATTTAAAAAAGTTAAAAAAAAATAATAAAAAAAAAATATATATATTTATTTCAACAAAATATTTACATTTTTAACCAAAGTGATGAATTTTCAACTGAAAGATTGAATCTTAAGCCAAAATAATGACTTTTTAACGAAATTTTTAAATTTTCTACAAAGAAATTAATTCTCAATCAAAAGAGATGAATGAATTTGATGATTGATATTTTAATCAAAAAAGATTTCAATGTCAAATAAAAAATAGATGAATTAAAAAAAACGAATTTTCAACAAAATATTGGAATACTCAACCGAAAAAAGAATACCCAACAAAATATTCGAATACTCAACTGAAAGAAAAATTTTCGAAGAAACAGTTGACTTTTTAACCAAAAAGGAGACTTTTTCATAAAATTGTTTAATTTTCAACAAATTGGTCTGGCAGAGTGGACATCTTTCCGATAATAAAACGTCGACTTGAATCTTTTATATTTAGAAAAGTTAAAAAAAAGTTACAAAATAAATTGCCAAAAAAAAAAAAATATATATATTTCAACAAAATATTTACATTTTTAGACAAAGTGATGAATTTTCAACTGAAAGATTGAATCTTCAGCTAAAAAAATGACTTTTTAACGAAATTGTGAAATTTTCTACAAAGAAATTAATTCTCAACCAAAAGAGATGAATTTTAAAGAAAAATTTTATGACTGATATTTTAATCAAAAAAGATTTTACTTTTAAATAAAAAACAGATGAAATAAAGAAAAAACGAATTTTCAACAAAATATTGGAATACTCAACCAAAAGAAGAATGCTCAACAAAATATTGGAATACTCAACCAAAAGAAAAATTTTCAAGAAAACAGTTGACTATTTAATCAAAAAGGATACATTTTCATAAAATTGTTAAATTTTCAACAAATTGGTCTGTCAGGGTGGACATCATTCCGATAATAAAACGTCGACTTTAATCTTTTATATTTAAAAAAGTTAAAAAAGTTACAAAATAAATTATAAAAAAAAAAAATACATCTATTTCAACAAAATATTTACATTTTTAACCAAAGTGATGAATTTTCAACTGAAAGACTTACTCTTCAGCTAAAAAAATGACTTTTTAACGAAATTGTTAAATTTTCTACAAAGAAATTAATTCTCCACCAAAAGAGATGAATTTTCAACAAAAATTTGATGATTGATTTTTAATCAAAGAAAATTTTAATTATAAATAAAAAATAGATGAATTAAAAGAAAAAAACGAATTTTCAACAAAATATTGGAATACTCAACTGAAAGAAGAATGCTCAACAAAATATTGGAATACTCAACTGAAAGGAAAATTTTCATGGAAACAGTTGACTTTTTAAACAAAAAGGATACATTTTAAAAAATTGTTTAATTTGGTTTCATCATTTTTTTATAATTTGTTGTTTGGTTTAGTTGAGAGTTTAAAGATTAGTTTAAGTTTTAGTTAAAAAATATATATATTTAAAAAAATATTTAAATTGTTAACCAAAGTAATGAATTTTCAACTAAAAGATTGAATCTTAAGCCAAAAAATGACTAACGAAATTGCTAAATTTTCTACATAGAAATTAATTCTTAACCAAAAGAGATGATTTCTCAACAAAAAATGTGTTGATTGGTATTTTAATCAAAAAAAATGTTAATTTTAAATAAAAAGTAGAGTAATGAAAGAAACGAATTTTCGAGCAAATATTGGAATACTCAACCGAAAGAAGAATTTTCAACAAAATATTGGAATATTCAACCGAAAGAAGAATGTTTAACAAAATATTGGAATACTGAACCGAAAGAAGAATTTGCATCAAAATTTCGGAATACTTAACTGAAAAAAGAATGCTCAACAAAATATTAGAATACTCAACCGAAAGGAAAATTTTCAAGGAAACAGTTGACTTTTTAACCAAAAAGGATACATTTTTAAAAATGGTTTAATTTGGTTTCATAATTTTTTTTTATAATTTGTTGTTTGGTTTAGTTGAGAGTTTAAAGATTAGTTTAAGTTTTAGTTAAAAAATATATATATATATTTTAACAAAATATTTAAATTTTTAACCAAAGTAATGAATTTTCAACTAAAAGATTGAATCTTAAGCCAAAAAATGACTAACGAAATTGCTAAATTTTCTACATAGAAATTAATTCTTAACCAAAAGAGATGATTTCTCAACAAAAAATGTGTTGATTGGTATTTTAATCAAAAAAAATGTTAATTTTAAATAAAAAATAGCGTAATAAAAGAAACGAATTTTCGAGCAAATATTGGAATACTCAACCGAAAGAAGAATTTTCAACAAAATATTTGAATACTCAACCGAAAGAAGAATTTGCATCAAAACGGTTGACTTTTTAATCAAAAAGGATACTTTTTAAAGATTTTTTTTTATTTTCAACAAAGTGGTGTGTCAGGGTGGACATTACCGAAGCCTTTCTCCTACATACATCCTTTCGATAATAAAACGTCGACTTGAACCTTTTATATTTAAAAAAGTTGAAAAAAGGTTACAAAATGAATTATTAAAAAAAATATATTTCAACAAAATATTTGCATTTTTACCCAAAGTGATGAATTTTCGACTGAAATATTGAATTTTAAGATAAAAAAATGACTTTCCAACGAAATTGTTAAATTCTCTACAAAGAAATTATTTGTTAACCAAAAAATATGAATTTTCAACAAAAAATGTGATGATTGATATTTTAATCAAAAAAAAAATTTAATTTTAAATAAAAAATAGACGAATTAAAAAAAAAATTTTTCAACAAAATATTGGAATACTCAACCGACAGAAGAATGCTCAACAAAATATTGGAATACTCAACCGAAAGAAGAACGTTCAAAAAATATTGGAATACTCAACTGAAAGGAGAATTTTCAACAAAGCAGTTTATTTTTCAATCAAAAAGGATACTTTTTTCATAAAATAGTTGTTTAATTTTCAACAAATTGGTCTGTCAGGGTGGACATCCTTCCGGCAATAAAACGTTGACTTGAATCTTTTATAAAAAAAAAAAAAAACGGATAAGACGATCGTGGCATAATCATTCAAGTACAATCTGTACAAATATGTACTAAAGTGAGAACTTCTTATCTCACGTGTAGTAAATACTCTCTGCATGTCAATATTGAAATATCTTATCGTAAAAATGTGCCGGCATATACCGAGCATTGTGTAATGTTCAAGAACTTTTCTTGAATCACCGGCTTTGTTAAGAAAGACATGATTAATGACTGGATTTTCGGATTTTTCAATAATTATTACTTATCTGTATTATTTTTCAAGCCATTTATAATAATAACAATAATACAAATTTCTCAAGGAAGTATGAATTAAAAATTCTTTTAATTAATTTTTCTTCGAAAAAAGATCCGCTGCTCTGGGAATCGAACCACAGAACTTCCGATTGCCGGTCGGGAGGTTTCCCATTAAGCTACTAGAGAAATCGAGAGCAGAAACTTTTTTCAGAAAATGCACGAATTATTGTGAGAGGTGGTGTATTTGATACGTACCACCTAGCACAATAATGCGTGTATTTTCTGAAAAAAGTTTCTTCTCTCGATCTCTCTAGTAGCTTAATGGGAAAGCACCCGACCGGCAATCGGAAGTTCTGCGGTTCGATTCCCAGCGGAGTGGATCTTTTTTCAGAAAAAAAAATTAACTAAAAGAATAATACAAATAATATTTCTAATAAAAAATGTGCAATTCCGGTTTATGCAAAACTCGTTGCGTAATACCATTTGCCATTTTTTTGTCATAATTTTCATATCATCTAGTTTCTTTTTTCATGAATAATAATTTGTAGAAACTGCGTCTTTTTGGCTTGAAAATTTAACAATTTTGGTAAAAAATACGACTATTTTGTAGAAAATTCCTACTCTTGTAGAAAAATCCTTTCTTTTACTTAAAAGTATTTTTCGCAAATGAAAATTAACACATTCAATTTTTGGTTTAAAAAAATTTTTAGTTTGAAAATTCAATTACTTGGTTGAAAATTCAAAGGTTTGTTAGAAAGATTATTTTATTTATTTTAAAAATTAAACATTAAGAATAAACACATTAATTTTCAAGAAAATTTTTTTATTTTAACAGAAAAAAATGAATTTTCAAACAAGAAGTATTATTTTTTCATGCAAAATTAATCTCCCAATGAAGACAAAAAGTCAAATTTTTAACTGAAGAAGATTAAATTATACTAAAAACTGGAAAATTGAAATTTTTATTTAGAAAATAATTTTTAAACAAAAAAAAAGGAATATTTAAGCAAAAAGATGAATTTTTAGGCCAGCAAATTATTTTTTTTATCAAAAAAGACATAAATTTTTAAATAAAAAAGATAAAATTACAATAAAAGATGGAATGGTTAAAAATTCAAATGTTTAGTTGAAAATTCAATTTTTTGGTTGAAAACTGACTTTTTTGTTGAAAATTCACATTTTATGGTTGAAAATTGAACTTTTGTTTAGAAAATTTGTATGTTTTGGGTTCGAAAGTTCAACTATTTAATTGAGTTTTTTTTTATCTCGAATAATTTTTTTTTGTTTTTGAAAATTCAACTATTTTGACAGACGTTCGTCTTTTTTGTTTAAAAATGTATTATTTTTAGCAGAAAGTTCTTCTTTTTTGGTGAAGAATGCAATTTTCTGGTTAGAAAAATATTAGTTGAAAATTCGTTTCTTTAGTTGAAGAGTTAAAAGTTAAAATTCAATTTATTTGTAGAAACTTTGTCTTTATGGCTTAAAAATTAAACAATTTGAAATAAAATTTAACCTTTTTGCAGAAAAATCTTTTTTTATTGAAAAGTAATTTTCGCAAATGAAAAATTTTTCTTTTTTTTGATAGGAAATTAATTTGTTCGAATGAGAATTCATCTTTTTGGTCAAAAATTTAACTATTTGGTTGAAAATTCAAACTCAAAATTTTTTTTTATTGAAGGAGAAATCTCTCTTGGTTGAAAATTTAAGTCGTGTTGGGAATTCGTCTTTTCAATTTGAAAATTCGTCTATTTGGTAGAAAATAATTTTTTTTTGTTAGAAATGCAACTATTTTGTTGCAAAATAGTCTTGTTTGGTTGAATTAAATTTTTTCGAATTAACATTAAAATCTGTTTTTATTGAAATACCAAATATTTCATTTTTTGTTGAAAACTCATGCTTTGAGTTAAAAAATTTAACTAATTTATTAAAACTTGTTTTTTTTTGTTGTTTGAAAATCTAACAGTTTGATAGAAAATTCGAAAATTTGGTAAGAAATTCAGCTTTTTGTATGAAAATCGTTTTCTTCATTGAAGAGCAAATTCTTATTAAAAGTTCAAATATTTGGTTGAAAATTCATGTAATTTGTTTAAAATTCATATTTTTGTAGAAAATTCTTGTTTGAAAATTCAACTATATGGTTGAAAATTCACCTACGTTGGTGAAAGTTAAACTTTTTTTTGGAAATATTTCTTTACCTATTTCGTTTTAGAAAAAAAATTGATCTTTTTAGTTCAAAAATTCAAATATTTGGTGAAAAATTTATTTAATTTGTTAAAAATTCGTCTTTCTAGAAATTGATGTATTTTTTTGAAAATTCGTCTTTTTGGGTACAAAAACCTTCTTGTTTAAAAATTCAACTATTTATTTAAAAGTTTGTGTATATTGTTATGAATTCCTTTTCTTTATTCTTTTTTTCTTAATTAAAAATTCATTTTTTGGTGGAAGATGTCATTTTTTGATTAAAATTTCAGCCGCATTTGTAGCTCAGCGGGAAAATTTTTTTGTTAAAAGTGCAACTGTTTAGTTTAAAAGTTAACCTGTTTTTTTAGTTTGAGTTCTTGATTGAAATTTGAACTCATTTCTTAAAAATTTAACTTTTTAGTTTAAAATTAATTTTTTGACTGAAAATTTATTTTTCTGGTTGAAAATTCAACTCTTTTGTTGAAAATTTATATTATTTAAAAAAAAAAATTTTTCGTTTGTAGATAATTGATTTTCTTGGTTGAAAAGTTCGAATATTTGTTTGAAAATGTATTTTTTTGTTTTGAAAATTATTTTTTTCGACTGAAAATTTAACTATTGCATTATTGATTGTAATTTAATCTTATTCGGTGGAAACTTCAACTTTTTGTTTAAAAATGTAATTTTTTTTGTTAAAATTTCATCTTTCTCGGAATAAAATGTAACTGTTTAGTTCAAATTTTTTTTTAAATAATTTTTTTTCTAAATTCACGTTTATTGGTTGAAAATTCAACTTTTTTAATAGAAAGTTCGTATTTGCGGCTCGAAATTTCAACTATTCCATAAATTCGTCTTTTGGGTTGATAATTAATTTTTTTGGTTGATTTAAAATGGAAATCTGGTTTGGTTGAAAATTCCACTCCTACGTTTAAAGTTGAATTACTTTTATAAAAAATCAATTTCTTGGTTAAAGAGTCATAATTTTATTTGAAAATTCATATTTTTGGGCTTTCCTTTCTTGAATTTTCTTCTAAAAGAGATCAATTTGCAACAAAATTAAAATAGTTGAAATGTTAGAAAAATAAATGTTCAACAAGAAATAAAAAAGTTTTCAACGAAATAGTTGCTTTTTTTTATTAAAAAAATTATTTAAAAAAAATTCAATTTTCAGTTAAAACAACCAATTTAAAAAAAAAAGAATTCTCAACAAAATAGTTCAATTTTACACCCAAAATATTAATTCTCTACCAAAAAAGATACAGTTTCAATAAAATATATAAATTTTCAACTAAAAGAGATAAATTTACAAACCAAGAATATAATAGTTCAATTTGCAGTTAGAAAAGTAAATTTTAAACAAACAAAAAAACGAGTTTTCAGCAAAATTAATTAATTTTCATCTAAAAATGTAACTTTTCCAGCAAAAATGGAAGTTACATCGACAGTTAATACAATTATTTTTCAACTAAAAAGAAACGAAATTTCAACAAAAACAAAAATAATTTTTAATGACAATGATGAATTTTCAACCCAAACTATGAATTTTTGACCAACTAGTGGAATTTTCCAGCCAAAACATGAATTTTCTATCAACAACAAAACGAATTTTCAACTAAATATTTTTTTTCAACCAAAGAAATGAATTCCTAACAAAAAATAGAATAGTTAAATTTCTACGAAATAGATCATTTTTTAACGAAAAAAATTACATTTCTATCAGAAAAGGTAAATTTTCCACAAAAAATGGAATAGTTGAAGTGAATTTCAACTAAAATTGTGAATCTTCAACTAAAAAAATTTAATTTTCAACAAAATTCATGAATTTTCAACTAAAAAGATAAATTTTGGATCGAAAATAAAATAGTTGAATTTTCAGTTAGAAAAATAAGTTTTCAACCAAAAAATAAATTAATTTTCAACAAAATAGTTAAATTTTCATATTTTTTTCTCAACCAAAGAAATGAATTCCTAACAAAAAATAGAATAGTTAAACCTCTACAAAATAGATAATTTTTTAACGAAAAAAATTACATTTCTACCAAAAAAGGTAAATTTTCCACAAAAAATGGAATAGTTAAAGTCAATTTTTAACTAAAATGATGAATTTTCAACTAAAAAAAATTTAATTTTTAACCAAATTTATGAATTTCCAACTAAAAAGATAAATTTTCGATCAAAAATGAAATAGTTGAATTGTCAGTTAGTGAAATAATTTTTCAAACAAAAAAAAAAGAATTTTCAACAAAATAGTTACATTTTTAACCAAAAAGATGAAGATTGAACTAATGAGAGAACTTTTCTACCAAAAAAAGGCGGATTTTTAACAAATTGTTGAATTTTCACCTAAAACAGATAAAATTTCAAAATAAAAATAGAATAGTTTAATTTTCAGTGGAAAAAAAAATCAAAATGAATTTTCAACGAAATAATATAATTTTCAACTACGAACGATACATTTCTATCAAAAAAGATAAATTTTTGACAAAAAGTGGAACACTTACATTTTTAGTTAAAAAAATTAATTTCAAATAAGAAAAAACTAATTTTTAACCAAAAAGATAAATTTTCAACCAAGAATATTAATTTTTTATCCAAATAGATGAATCTATAACAAAGTATATGACTTTTCAACCAAATATTTGAATTTTTAAAGGAATTATCAACCAAAAAGATGAATTATTCAACAAGAAGATTAAATATTCTCTCACAAAATTCAAATTTTCAATAAAATACAATTGAATAAAAAAAACTAATTTTCAACCAAAAAGATCAATTTTAAACCAATAAGATGACAATTCTACCAACACTCAATTCAACAAAATATTTGAATTTTTAAAAGAAATTTTCAACCACAAAAAACAAATTTCCAACAAAATAGTATACTTTTCAACTAAACAGGATACATTTTAACAAGGTTGTTTAATTTTCAGTCAAGTAGTTAAATTATCAATCAGAAACATGCATTTTTAATTAGGAAAAAAAATTTTCTATCGAAAAAGACGAATTTTCGACTAAAATGATGAATCATCAACCAAATGCGTAAATTTTTAACTAATTTAAAAACTCAACAGTTCAAAAGGCAGTTTTTTCTTTCTTAAAAAAAAAGAAAATATTCCCATACAGCCAAGACTGGAGAATGTCCAGCCACCCATTTGGAATTGCGTACAAAGTCGACGTGCAAAGTCGTCAACTATGAGTACCAGGTAAACTCGACAATTCAAAAGGCACCTTTTTCTTTTTTGAAAAAAAGGAAAATATTCCCATCCACTCAAGTTCGGACAATGTCCAGCCACCCATTTGGAATTGCTTACAAAGTCGATGTGCAAAGTCGTCAAGTATGAGTAGCAGGTAAACTCAACAATCCAAAAGGCTGTTTTTTCTTTCTTGAAAAAAAGGAAAATATTCCCATCCACCCAAGACTGGACAATGTTTAGTCAATCATTTGGAATTGCGTACAAAGTCGTCAAGTATGAGTAGCAGGTAAACTCGACAATTCAAAAGACAGTTTTTTCTTTCTTGAAAAAAAGGAAAATATTCCCATCCACTCAAGTTCGGACAATATCCAGCCACCCATTTGGAATTGCTTACAAAGTCGACGTGCAAAGTCGTCAAGTATGAGTAGCAGGTAAACTCAACAATTCAAAAGATAGTTTTTTCTTTCTTGAAAAAAAGGAAAATACTCCCATCCAGCCAAGACTGGACAATGTCCAGCCACCTATTTGGAATTGCGTACAAAGTCGACGTGCAAAGTCGTCAACTATGAGTAGCAGGTAAACTCGACAATTCGAAAGGCACTTTTTTCTTTTTTGAAAAAAGGGAAAATATTCCCATCCACTCAAGTTTGGAAAATGTCCAGCGACCTCTGTGGAATTGCGTACAAAGTCGACGCTCAAAGTCGTCAAGTATGAGTATCAGGTAAACTCAAAAATTCAAAAGGCAGTTTTTCTTTCTTGAAAAAAAGGAAAATATTCCCATTCACCCAAGACTGGACAATGTTTAGTCAATCATTTGGAAATGCGTACAAAGTCGACGTGCAAAGTCGTCAAGTATGAGTAGCAGGTAAACTCATCAATTCAAAAAGCTTCCTTGAAAAAAAGGAAAGCCACCCCTTTGGAATTGCGTAGAAAGTCGAAGTGCAAAGTCGTCAAGTATGAGTATCAGGTAAACTCAACAATTCGAAAGGCAGTTTTTTCTTTCTTGAAAAAAAGGAAAATATTCCCACCCACCCAAGACTGGACAATGTCCAGCCACCCCTTTGGAAGGTCCTTGTGGAGGCACTTACTTTTATTATCGCTCGGTCATCCAATTATCGCGAGCTCGCGTCTGCGATCATGCGGATCGATAACTCCGAGAAATGTTTCGAATGGGCTTACAAAGAAGCAGGATTCGATCGATCGACCGACCGGAGGGTGGGTAGGTGGGTAAGGAGCAAGAGAGTGGCAAGGTGCGCGTAATAAGGGCCAGTCGCACCCTAAGTGACCTGAATGGCGCAATAATTTGTGGTCTCCGTGACGTTAAGAGCCTGGTCGGTGGCCCTAGGGCCTAAAACACGTAGAAACGGACTCTGGTCTCTGGCCGCTCACTTTGCACGACCTACACAGTTTTGTAGGCTCGGCCCTAAATATAGACTCCTCACAACCTGATGTCCAATTATATAGCTCTTTGATGCTTGCCACTGGCGTCGTGTGCATCTCTCGCCTCCTCCCAATTTACAAGGCGATAATTTCATCGCTCCCCGCGAGATCGGCAATATTCAATATAGCTCAGATTTTCAGGACCACTGAAGTTTATTTATTCTCAAAATTACGAGAAAAAAGCAAGTGGAAAGAGGAGTTTCAATGTGGACAAAGTGAATGAATTTGAAGATTATTATTATTTTATTATTATTAAAAAAAAATTGATGTCTCAGGCTTAAGATGGTTACAGCCCAATATTATTATCTTCTTGATT
>CAKNYM010051656.1:2915-13796 GCA_932195095.1 Andricus curvator | reverse complement strand
AGGATGAAGATAATTAATTATGAGCCGGGTAAACCCCTTTCCTAAATCTTCCCAGCCTCAAAATTTACACCCAAGTGTAAGCATACCCCTTTTCCAGCTCACCCTATCATCAGAAACTACTCCTAGTTGTGGTAACACCCCTTTTCCAGCTCTCCCTAACATCAAAAACTACTCCTTGTTGTAAGCACACCCCTTTTCTAACTCTTCTCAGCCTTAAGAACTAATCTTAAGTGTAAGAATGATTGAAAATTGTAAGGAGGAGTGAAATGAAGAGGATGGGAGGGAGCGGAGTGGTATGGAGAGGGGATAAGTAAAGAGGAATGGAAGTGGGCGTGAAAAAAGGATGCGCTATGTCCTCATGGCTATTTATCATATTTATGGATAAGTGTCTGAGAATGGCCCTCTTCGGCGAAGAAGTTGTAGATCTCGAAACAGTGAAGGTACGTGGGTTAGCTTTCGCAGATGACAATATTGTTTTGGCAGAATCAATCAAGGACTTGCAAAGAATGTTGAATAGACTTAATACAAGCATAAAAAACATAGGCCTCAAAATTAACGTAAATGAAACAAAAATTGTGGTGTTTGAAGGAAAGGGTGAGAAAACCATGTTCAACATAGTCCTAAATCATGAGAGAATACAACAGGTTCATGAGTACGTATATCTTGGTAGCTCATTTACTACCGACGTAAAGATAAATGGAGAGTTAGAATCCCGTATAAAGGAGGGTAAGAAGGTTATCTTTAGAGCAGGATCCATTATCAGAAGTATAAATATGTCAGGTGATGCTAAAAGAGCAATGTATAATTCTACATTTATACAGACTGTGCTGTATGTTAGCGAGACCTGGACCTACCAAGAAAAGGATATGAGTAAAATTACCGCGATTACCATGAAATTTCTGCATAGGGTGTGCGGTAAAACACTAATGGACAAAGTGAGTAATGAGATAATCCTCAAATAATGTGGTCTAGAGGAGACACTAGTTGACATATGTGAAAGGAATTCGTTAAGATTTTTGGACATGTAGAGAGAATGAAAGATGATCGACTAACAAAACAAGTGTATCAAGGTAAAGTGAATGGCAGCGTGCCCAGAGGCAGACCGCGGAAAGAATTGTTAGCATGTGTAAATTAGACCTTAATTCGAAGACACATAAGAACTCATAGAAACACAAGAGCTTGCATGAGAAAATGCATGGACGTGAAAGAAGCTAAAGAGGTATGCCAAGACAGGAAAGTGTAGCGCAAATAGTTTATAAGAAATGCTTGAAGATAATTGTCAGTGCAGTGAATGACACCTGAAACAAAAGACTTTGGATACTAATGAGCCCGGGTGGGGAGCTTCACATCATGACTTTGTGAGGCTATGAAAACCTTTTTTTGAGCACATGTTGTTCAACCAACTTTAACAAACTCTAACCAGAAAAAAAGTTTTTGAACATTTTTGAAAGCGATTCGATCTAATTTTTTTTTTTTGCTCATAAAGGAACATAAATCGTATTCTTTCGGCCGCCTGTTTAAACTTATAAAGTCTGGGTCCTGAATAACCCTAACGGCAGTTACGTCTCCACTCTCGGTTGTAAATTTCCGCTCGACTGTGTTTGCAAAGCGCATTTGGGTTAAATTGGCATGTCGAATATGCATGCGCGTACGTTGATACATACCTGCACCTCTGAAGGTTAAAAAGAAAAAAAAACATCCGGGACAAAGAGGAAGAAGGAGATCCCCAAAAGAGGGTTGGGGTAGAGAGAGAATATACTGTATGCTAAACGCTAGGCGTTTGAAAAGATGAGGCGCTCACGCTCGGCTCCACAGGGCGAGAGGGGATTATGTCGGAGTCACAAGCCGGGGTAAACACAGCTTGCCGACGTTCATTCACTTCTGACAGAGGGGGTGAGGTGGGTCGTTTTGAGAATGGGATTAAATCCTGACAGCGGAATTTGAAAAAGCAACCCTTGACAGCTTAATGCCGATCAGAATCTAAACCAGCCATTTAGAGGGAGAGAGACGTTAATGTCCATGTCCTTCCAGTAGATTTTTCTTTCAGTCAACGATTCCATTTCCGCTGCTTTTTGAGTTCCCAGCCGACAAGTGCGAGACTTTCTCTGAACTAAAAGTAACCCAGTGGGAAAAAGAATTAAGGATTTCCTAGAGACGTCTTCGGGATATCCCTAAAACGTTTTTTTGGAACATGCCTTTTGGACATCCTAGAGATGCTCTTAAGATGTTTAATGCCAGTACAAAAGATATTTTGAGAATGTCCTATGTCTTATAAGAAGTCTTTAGGACATCTTTAGGACATTGGACGTCTTAGAGACGTTGATTGGCAGACATAGGACGTCCTAGGAACGTCCCAAAAATGTTCTTGGGATGTTCATGGTTTCCTGCCCACTAGGTTATTTGTAGATTGAGGAACATACCCAGTAGACAAAAAAATTAAGTATGTCCTAGATACGTCTTCGGGATATCCCTCAAACGTTTTTTTGGAACATGCCTTTTGGCCATCCTAGGGATGCTCTTGAGACGTTTAATGTCAGTACGAAAGATGTCCCGAGAACGTCCTATGTCTTTGAGACGTCTTTAGGACATCTTTAGGACATTGGACGTCTTAGAAACGTTGATGGGGCTGACATAGGACGTCCTAGGATCGTCCCAAAAACGTTCTTGGGATGTTCATGGTTTTGTGCCCACTGGGAACATATTGCCGCAAAACGCAAACATTTATTTTAATTCATGACGTTCATTCTAAACATCCTTTAACACAAGAGAGAAAAACATTGCAAAATAAATAAATTTTGAAGAAAAAATACTCAAATTTTCCACTAAAAAACGTAAATTTCTTTACAAAAAATAGAATAGTTCAGTTGAAAAAATTAATTTTCAACAACAAAGAAACGGATTTTCAACAAAATAATTCAATTCTCAACCAAAGTGATGAACTTTCAAATGAAATTATAAAGCTTCAACTGGGATAGTTAAATTTTAAACCAAAAAAATGAATTTTCAACTAAAATTATAAATATTTTACTGGAACACTTGAATTTTCGACCAAAAAAATTAAGTTTTAAACAAGAAGATTAATTTTTTAATAAAAAGATTAATTTTCTACCAAAAAATAAAATTTTTAACGAAATAGTTGAATTTTTAATCAAAGAAGACAAATTTTCAACCAAATAGTTGAATTTTCAATAAAATATTTAAATATTCATCAAATGAGATGAATTTTTGACTAAAATGAGGAGTCTGGAAGAGAAATATTTAAATTTTCAATTAAAAAATTCTTAACGAAAAAAAAAATTATTTTTCAACATAATTTATTATTATTATTATTATACCATTAAGCCATTTCCCTTTCGGGGTAGGCGTGACTTGCTCGGTTGGAGAATAGTAGTGTGTATATGGGTATATAGGTATAAGGTAGGTCGGAATATAGGTATGAGGTGGATAGGTATATAAGTGTTAGGTATATATATTTTAGATTGATCTGGAATTCTCGTGTTATTTATTTAAATGACACGTATACTCCGCAACACTGCTCCGACCCAGGTTGCTGATCAATCTCTCTAGCGATCACCCCAAGTGAAGAGCCTCACAAAATTGTTATGTATGGTTCTCCACTTGGGCCCATTAGTATCCAAGATCTTTGTTTCAGGCGTCATTCATTCTACTGTCACTCTGTTTACAAACTATTTGTCGCCACACTTTTCTGTCCTGGCATACTACTCTAGCTTCCTTCACGTCCATGCATTTTTTCATGCAAGCTCTTGTGTTCCTATGGCTTCTTATGTCTCTACGGATTAATGTCTCATTTACAGATTCTGACCATTCTTTTGGCGGTCTACCTCTGGGCATTCTGCCATTTACTTTACCTTTATACACTTGTTTGGTCAGTCGTTCATCTTTCATTCTTTCAAGATGTCCGAACCATCTTAACTGATTTCTTTCCCATGTGTCAACTATTGTCTCTTTTGCACCACATTCTTTGAGGATTGTCTCGTTTCGGACTTTGTCCATTAGTGTTTTCCCGCATATTATGCGCAGAGGTTTCATGCCGATCGCGTTAATTTTACTCCTGTCCTTTTCTTGACAGGTCCATGTCTCGCTACCGTATAGTACAGTCGGTACGAATATAGAATTGTGTATGGCCATTTTAGCTTTTTTTTGATATGTTTTTATTTGTTAGGATGGACCCTGCTCTACCGATAACCTGTTTACCCTTATTTATGCGCCTATCTAACTCCCCATCTATTTTTCCGTCGCTAGTGAATAGACTACCTAGATATACGTACTTGTCAACTTGTTCTAATCTCTCATCATTTAGGACAATGTTGCACATTGTTTTCTCACTGTTTCCCTCAAACACCATGATTTTTGTTTTATTTACGTTAATTTTGAGTCCCATGTCCTTCATGCTTGTATGAAGTTTATTCAACATTCTTTGCAAGTCCTCGACTGATTCTGCCATAACAATCTTGTCATCTGCGAAAGCTAACCCACGTACCTGAACTGTTTGGAGATCTACACCTTCTTCGTCGAAGAGTGCAGTTCTTAGAGACTTATCCATGAATATGATAAATAGCCACGAGGACATAACGCATCCTTGTTTCACGCCTTGCGTAATATCGAACCAGTCACTCAGTTTCCCGTTTACCCTTACGCTCGCTTTACTACCTGTATATATTGTTTTTATTGCTTGCAGGAGCCCTCCATTTACTCCGTATTCTTTAAGAACTTCCCAAAGTTTACTTCTATTTACCGTGTCAAATGCTTTTTCTAGGTCAATAAATGCACAGAAAACTTTCTTTCCTACTCTCAAGCTTTTTTCTGTGATCTGTCTTAGGCTAAATATCTGATCTGTACATGATCTTCCTGGCATAAATCCACTTTGGACTTCCCATATTTTTTCTTCTGTGATTTCCATTACCCTACGAATAAGTATTTTTGAGTATATTTTACTTACGGTACTTAGTAGGCTGATACCTCTGTAATTACTGCAGTTGTTTTTATCTCCCTTTCTTTTGTATATTGGTACGATAATCGCTTTTTTCCAATCGTCTGGGACTTTCCCCGTCTCGATACATGAATTTATTAATTCGCACAACCTGTGAGGTATGTACTCGCCACCGTATTTGAGCATTTCAGCACTAATACTGTCTATGCCAGCAGCCTTACCGTTTTTTAAGTTCTTAATTATGTCTCGGACCTCAGTGACACAGACTTTTGCAATTGGGTTTTCTAATGCATTATGTTCTATGTCGCAGTTTTGTTGTCCTATATCTTCACCTCCTAATAGTTCTTTAAAAGAGTCTTTTAAAGCGTCTACTATGCCGTCTATATCATATAGCATTTCACCTTTGCTGTTTCTCATGCTAACAAACTCTGTACTTTTACTTTCCTTCAACTGTTTATATAGTAGTTTCATTATTCCTCCAAAGCCGTTTTGTATTTTGTTCTCTTCTTCTGTTCTGATTTTTTCTTTACTCTCCTTAACTAGTCGTTTCATTTTCCTCTTTTTGTCTTTGTAATCATTTTTGAGTCTATTTCTCTCCTCATCGCTAAGACCTGTCATGTTTAATGTTCTCTTGTGCGCTTTTTTCTTTTCTCGCTGGGCTGCTTGAATTTCATCATTCCACCATGCATCACCAGACTTTCTTCCTACCACTGCCGTACCACACACTTCAATTGCAGTTTTAACAATGATATCCCGTAATAAAGCCCACGCGCCCTCTATATCTTTAATGCTCGTAAGCGCTTCCCAAGTTGCCCTATCTATGCGTTCGCTTAACTTATTTTGAAACTCTATTCGCACTTCCGGTTTCTGTAAATTTTCAATCTTTATTCGAGTTTGTTTCGTTTTTTCTGTTCTCTTTCTTTTCCATCCCCGGCCTAAGTTTATTTTAGAGATTAAAAGATAATGATCAGTATTGCATTCGGATCCCCTCATGACTCTTGTATCTACAACTAGTTCTCTTAGTCTTTCATCCGCAATAACGAAGTCAATTACACTGCGGTTATTTCCTTTACACCAAGTGTACGTGTGGATCATTTTATGTCGAAACCAAGTATTGGTAATAAATAGGCCCTTTTCTAGGCATAAGCTAACTAATTTTTCCCCGTTATAATTTTTTCTTGGATCCCCAAATTTACCTAGTACCCTTTCTGTATCTGTATCCTGACGTTGAACGCCGACCCATCCGTTCATATCTCCTAGCAGAATTATTCTTTCACCTGGATCGCAAGTACTCATTGTGTCATTTAAAGTGTCCCAGAAAGCGTCTTTGACTTCTCGCGGCTCACTGTCAACTGGGGCGTAGCACGCTATGATAAATAACCTTCTGATTCCTACCTTCATTCTAGCCCACAACAATCTGGGAGATACAAAATCATGATCGTTGAGATGCTGTCTTGCTTTTTTATTCATAATTAAACCGATCCCTTGACTACGATTTGATTCACTACCTACTCCTGACCATATTTCAAAACCGCCTTTCAACACCCCATTTTCTATGTTTCTACTTTCGCAACCCTTTTTCTTCGTCTCAGGTACACATAAAATATCTAGTTTCCTTGCATGCATAGTTTCTCGTAGTTCTCTTATTTTAAGGTCATTCAATCCTCTAGCATTCCAGACACCCAGTCTCCATTCATCGCCTGAAATTCGACCTTTAAGTTTACCGTGTGTATGCATTTTGTCGATCCAAGTTTCAGTCCATTCCGAGGCTACTTTATTGTTTGTATTATTCATGTTTAGATTGCACACCCAACTAACACCTTTATGCGCGAAATTTGTTTTGCGAGCCGAAATCATGTCCAAGTTAAGTGATTATTCGTCGTACGGTGGATAGTCTATCTGTAACGTCAGTCCCACCAATACTTCTGTTACTGTGTGTGTGGGGGGGGGGGGGGTGAGGACGGAGAAAGGAAACCGAGAGTCTCAATTGGTTGGTGATTTATTCTGAGAAGGTTACCAGCCTTCAGCAGCGTTGTATTTGATAGGAGTTAATATGTGTCCAAAGCCGAATACTGGCCTACCTCTAAAACAGAAGCCAATAAGTCTTTTTTTTTTAATTTGAAAAAGAGTTATATATAGATCTAGATGAAATTTGCTCCTGGTTGAAGTATTAAAATAGTTATAATAATTAAACTGCAATATTATAAGTTTTAGGGAGAATTTAAGATGCATTTAGGAGTCTTTGGAAAAGACGCGTCAGTGTAATAATATAATTTTTAATCCCTGGCAATTTGCGAAAAGCTTTAAAATGTGAGGATTTCTTGAAAAAATTTTGAAATTCCTTCGAAACCATCAAAATCAATTGAAAATTCCTACTAATGGAGAGCGGAAAAAGATCCTAAAATATTTGAAAATCCTTGAAATTCCCTGAAGCGTTATTATTTTCTTCAAATAGGCTCTTTAGGTTTGAAAAAGAGTTATATATAGACATATATTAAATTTTCTCCTGCTTGCAATATTAAAATAGTTATATTAATTGAACTGCAATATTATATTTTTGTTTTTGGGAGAGTTTAAAAATGCATTTAGGATTCTTTGAAAATAAGGCGTGAAGGGAGACGCCATCAGTTTAATTTTCGAGTTTTCCAACACCTCAAAATGTCTTGAACGATTTACCCCCCCCCCAACCTCACTTCTATCATTACATGAAGAAAAATTTTACTTCAGCAGAAATTAATATAAATTGGTATAAAATGAAGAAAAACTCATCTTTTTAAAGTAGGTGGTAGGTTGCTCCATTTTCAGTCAATTTCGAAGATACAAAATACACTTTGTTTACGCGGTTATAAAATCTTGTATGAATATTTATATATACAGAAAAAAAAGTTTATTGAAAAATAATGAAACTGCAAAATTTTATATTTTGTTCTTTCCCTATTTCGAAAAGTCGACTCGCTACATGAGACACTGAAGTCAGACTGTGGTTTTTTGGTCGGTTTGGACAAAGAGGAGCATCTTGAGAGTCAAGTTACAAGTGCGCGCCTCATTTTCGAGGAAAAATTGAGTGTTTTGAAATTTTTGTAGATACTTTCGGAAACCATTGAAATCAATTGAAAATTACTACGAATAGAGGGTGGAAAAAATCTTAAAATATTTGAAAATCTTTTAGATTTCCTCAAGCGTTATTATTTTCTTCAAATAGGCCCTTTAGGTTTGAAAAAGAGTTATATATAGACATATATTTAAATTTCTCCCACTTGAAATATTAAGATAGTTATAATAGTTGAACTGCAATATTATAAGTTTTAGGGAGAATTTAAGATGTATTTAGGAGTCTTTGAAAAAGACGCGTCAATGCATTCAATATAATCAAGAGTAAGTTGAATTTTCAACAAAAAAGAGGAATTTTCAACTGAAATAATGAATCTTCAACTGAAATAGGTTAATTTTCAGTTAGGAAATAAGTTCCTAACAAAAAAAAAAATATTTTTCAAAAAATATAAAAATTGTCAACCAATCTCAACTAAAATGAATCTTAAAAAAAAACTGACTTTTTAACAAAATTGTGAAATTTGCTACAAAGAAATTAATTTTAAAACAAAAGAGATGAATTCTCAACGAAAAATGTAATACTTGATATATCAACAAAAAAATAATTTAATTTTAAATAAAAAACCGTTAAATTGAAAAAAAACGATTTTTCCTCAAAATATTTGAATTATATTAATTATTTTTGAAATTTTCCTATCAAATATTTTTCAATTTTAAATTATTTATTTTGAATTATTATTTATTTTCGGAATAAAATTTTGAAGCTTTTTAAGGATCTTTAAAGGTTTCAAGAAAATAATAAAATTTTCTTAAGTTTGCTGGGAAAAAATGATTTTTTGTTTTGGAAAATTAATTTTAAGAGAACATTTAAAAAGATTGAAATTTTTTTTTAATAATAAATAACAATTGAAAAATTATTGTTAATTTGAAAAATAATCGAGTGAGTTTAAGATATCTTTGGAAGTTTTAGAAGATTCCAAAATAATTTAAAACGTGAAATGATTTCAAAACATTTAAAACACAATGTAGATTGTTGAAGATTCTGTACACAACATTTAAAAGCTTTTTAAGCATTTTACAAGGTTTCAAAAAAATAAAAAAAATTTATTATATTATTTATTATATTTATGAGCTTTTTAAGCATTTTGAGAGGTTTTAAATGAATCCAAAATTTGTATCAAAAATCCTAGAAAAACTATCAATATTTTATTTGTTTTGAAAAAATTAATTTAAAAAGAATATTCAATAAGATTTCCTAAATTTTCAAAAAAGAATCTGGACGATTTCAAGGTAATTTTTTATTTTTGCAGGATTTTCAAAAAATTGTACGAAAAATTCCCAGTTCGAAGATAATAAAATTATTATTAGATTCGTGGAAAATTTTAGGAGGATTTTTTTTAAACAAATTTTTAAGAGAATATATAAAAAGATTTCAAAACAAATTTTAATGTATAAATTAATGTTTCTAGCTCAAAATTCTTTAAAATAATATAACTAGAATTTTCAACCGAAAAGAAGAATTTTCAAACAAAAAGATTACCTTTCAAAGAAAATGATAATTTTCTACAAAAAAAAATCGATTTTTTAACAAATTACGTGAATTTTTAACAAAATAGTTTATTTTTCAATTAAAAGAGACAGATTTTCATCAAAATTGTTGAAATTTGAACTAGAAAAGATCAATTTTCAATCTAAAAATGGAAAAGTCAAATTTTTAGTTAAAGAAATTTATTTTCAACCAAACTGATGAATTTTCAATTAAAATGATCAATCTTTAACTGGAATAGTTGAATTTTATGCCAAAAAGATGAATTTTCAAACATAAAGATTAATTTTCTACAAAGTATATAAATTTTCAAACACATAGTTTAATTTAATTTATTTAATAAATATTTAATAAAAAAAGATAAATTGATTTTCAACAAAGCAGTTTTTTTTTTACATTTTCAACCAGAGATGAATTTTAAATTAAAAATGTAAAAAAAATTCTATTATAATTCAGAAATATTTCATCTTTGAAATAATACTTTAACTCTAAAAACTGCTTGAAGTACTTTCTTTATCTAAAATTTGCAAGACGGCACTTTCAAATTGTGACGAATTCTACTGATGCATTCGAGACGATTTCGAGAAAATTCGACATTTTTCTTGAAACATGTTCAGGTGAACTCAAAACTTCATGGAGACCGAGAATCTCGAAAAAAAAGTTTCGAGATTCTCGACTCGAGATCTCGAATAAAAAGTTTCGAGATTCTCGGCTCGAGGTCTCGAAATTTTGTATTCGAGATTCTCGATCTCCATGAAGTTTTGAGTTCGCCTGAATATGTTTCAAGAAAATCTCGAATTTTCTCGAAATCGTCTCGAATGCATCACTAACGAATTCTGACTTAGGAGAGCGATTTTTTTTAATTCCTTCGTTCTAAATTCGAATTATAATTCTTTGAAAAAATTCCCGTTCCATGGAGAAAATTCCCTGTTTAAAGTCAGATAAATGAAAAATTATGGAATCTTTAAAATGAAGTTTTGCGGTAACCCTGATATAACATTGAAGTCAATTTCAATTTAGAACTTTTCAATTTTATTTTCAGTTGAATTAAAAGTATTTATGTTTCTTTTTTTGCAGTTATAAATTTTATTATTTGTTTGAAAACTCAACAATTTTTGTTAAAAAGTCAATTTTTTTGCTTCCAAATTCTACTATTTTGTAGAAAATTTACCTCTTGAGAAAAATTCATGTTTTGGTGTTGAAAAATCAATTGAAATCTTTTTTGGATGAAAGTCCAACTATTTTGTTGAAAATTGGTCTTTTTTCTACAAAAATTAATCTGCTTCAGTAGAAATTTCATCTTTCTTGAATTTGAATGCAACTTTTTGTTCGA
>CAKNYM010051655.1:0-10784 GCA_932195095.1 Andricus curvator | reverse complement strand
ACTAATAAAAAGGTAGTAGCCCCAACTATTCATTTTTCTCAGTGTAGAAATAGAAAAATTGTAGTAACTTCCACATATTTATTCAGTATCTAATTTTTCTTTTTAATTTTAATGAAAATTCGAAGACATTTTTCAGTTTTTTTAAAACTAAATCGTTGGTATAATAATTCTAGTTTTGACGTCTTTAGTTTTTTGTCTCGTGTCGTTAGATTGAACATTCCAAGTCACCACTTTTTCGTCAATCTCAATATTTCTTGAAGACTCGGGGCTTTTTAGTGAATTTTTAATCAGTTAATTGTAAATAAATCAAGTGAACCCTGAATTTAAGGTTTTTATATCTGAAAGCTGTGTTTTCTGCTCATATATGGCTATGTGGGAAAGTGATAATTGCAAAGTACGAAGAATGTCTTGTTGTAACGAAGTTGTTTGAAGTATTGTAAACCAAAAAAAAAGCAAGTGTTCGAGAGACTTTCGATACCGACAAAGTGATTGACTTGAATATCCCGCGCAGAAATTGCCCCGGTTGGCCCTACTACAACAAGTTTTCTGGTCGGATCCCGGCCGGGCTACACCTGGTTGGGTTTCATGGCCGGGAACCGGTCGGGAGCCGGCTGGGCTACATTTTTCTCGAATCACCTAGCCGAGAGCCGGCCGGTTACTGGCCGGCACAACCCTGGTTAGATTTCATGGTCGGGAGCCGACCGGGCACTGGTCAGGATATTTTTTTGTGTGGAAATTACACATTTTTTAAGAGCCGTGACATTATCAAAGACGTAATTACGTATACTAGATGAATTATTATTTGAAAAGTACAATTTAAAGATTTATTAGATCAGTAAAACAGAAACTAGCTTTTTTAAATTCTTAAAACAAAAACATTTGATTTTTTACAATGTTGTAACTTGATAAATAAAACTGTTATCGATTCTGCAATGTGCAACAGCAGATTTATTACAATTTTTATAATTTTCTCTATTTGTAGACAATTTTTAGTCTGTACACTTTCAAATTTGCCGCCATGTCTGACGCTTTCTGCGCTGGCGTCGGCGTAGACACTTGTAAGTTTCAGTTTCGCACCTCGAACGACAATGCACGTTGCACTCATGCCCGTGTGGAAAAATTTCGTGGCAGTCTTGAATCATGCTAAAGCCAGTACAGTTTTTCTCAAGTCTGTCTATTCACGCAATAATAGCCTGGTGCTACACTGGCGCTGTCTAGTTTTGCTAAGTGTTTGATTCAAACCTTTCTACTGTCTAGTCCCAGTCTTGGCGCTATCTAGGAGTTCGTTACGAATTTGAATATAGAAAGATTATCCAGATTTTAGCTAGTTTCTAGATAGAATCACGGTTTGGACTTAAACCAAAATTACAGAGGTGAATTCAGAAAATAATCATTTTTGAATAAAAGATTTAGGAAATTACAATACACAATGGCACAAATGCTCAAGCAATAATGAATTGTAGACTATTACATATTTAAGATAGTAAACAATAATTGTTGAAGGTGATCGAAATCTTAATACAAGAACTGTGTTGTTAAGAACGATTTTTTTTTTAAATGTTCAAAAACATTTTGTTTCAATTGAATTATATAGTAAAGTCATAATAAATTGATATTGAATTTATAATAATTAAAATATGTATCTTGCTATGTATAATATTTATGATATTCCAGAAAATCAAATATTAATATAAATGATTTAATTTATTTTAATTGTTTATTGATAGCGTGAATGATAATTGAGCCTAACGAATTAATTATTTGGAATAATAAACAATCATTATTTCGTTGCCTAATCGCAAGTAAAATCATACAAACTTTATTTTTTCCAATGATTTATTCACACATCAAGCACTTTTAATGTTTAAAAATTGTTCATGTTTTCTTGAAATAAATATTAGGTTGTAATGAATTGAACTTCATATCCGACAAAAACGAAAAGAAAATTAACTTTTAGATAGCCGAGGTGTTAAGGCGACGGGACAAAGTTACAACAATATAATAAGGAAGTTACATCAGAAGTTCGACACCCGGCGTATGTACAAGAGATTTTCGGAAACTCATTTCTTCATTTTTTTGTGTACAAAAACTTTTTTTATATTTTTAATTAACTGCAAAATCTATATATCGGACTTTTATGGCATAACAAATAATTATATTATTTAATTATTAATTATTTTTTATCAAAATAGCCGATCTGTCTAGAAACTAGTCGATCCGAGCGTTACATCCCAGTCTAGCCACTGGACAGTCAGCCTGTGGCGTGCCAGTGTCGACTCAAGGCGGACTAGATAGAATCAGTACAGCGCCACGAAATTTTTCCACACGGGTGTCGCGTCGTCTCCTCGAAGTTCGCAAATAAAATCCGTGATAAAAATCAACCTTATTTCAGTAATCAGTTCCAAAACTCCACTTACTGCGCGAATAATAATTATTTTACATTAAAGTATAGTGTTCTGTATTAATTTTTTCCTTTCTTCCTTCCTAACCTCAAATCACCACGTGGTTTCAAAAATAAAACAATTGCTAGGAGATTCTAGAAACAGTGATTTAAACTCTACTCTAATTTCCTCGCGAGAATTTGTTAACTTGATTTTACATTTAAAGTTCACCGTATTCTTCACGGTGAGCCTTAAAAGACAAACCAAGTTACCAATTTCTCGCCTGAAGAAAAAATTTTTTTGACCGTTCTGTAGCCGGGTTACCCGACCGGTATGAAAGCCGGAATCCGACCAGTTTACTATGACGTTTTTAGCCGGATCCCGGCCAATATCCCCAGCCGGCGCCCGGTTTGAAACTGGGGCTATCCGGCCGGCTCCCGGTCGGATCCCTGTTACCATTCCTACACGGGATTTATTGAGATTTTTTTATTTGTATGCTATTTCAGGTTAAGACTATATATAGTCTTAAATATATTTAGTTTTTAAGCATCAACATTTTTTTGCAATTGAAATCAATTCACATGGTAGTCTTCTTATTGCTTTCAATTGTGAATAGTCATTTCCAAATTTGTAATTCCTTTCAATTGGGATTTTTTTTAAGGGAATGCAAAATTATAATCACGGGAATATAAAGGGAGATTACAATACTTGTATTGTACCCGGGTGCAAAATAAAGTCGGAGGCTGGCCAGTCCCTAGCTGGAGATCCTGGCTTCAAGTCATGAGCTGGTGAAGAAGCCCGGCTTCAAATCGAGCTGTGGCCGGCGTTTCTGGTTGCAATCCGGCCAGCATTGTCACGCTGCGCTGGTCAGCGCCCGGCCATAGCACAACCGGGCTCTCCGACTAACAAGCGGTTAGAGTATTACTGATATTCCTAATGAGTCTCTGTCGTATCCCTATTTCTATAATTTTTTGGTTAGAAACATTGATATGAGAGACTCATAAAAGCTGTAAAACGTGTAAAGACATATATAGAACATTTATAATTGTACCAAAGTACGTAGACGTACCCATGTATAAGGATCACATCTTATTGAAATATCTATTAACACAAGAAAATATCTCTATGGAACTAATGTTTATATTATATGAAGTGAAATAAAGTTGCATCAAATGGCAATTTCTTTAAATTGATTATACGTGGGCGTCCGCATGAAAAGGGCCCTTATGGCCGGTTCTAGTTTAGGAGATATTCGCTTTTTCTAAGTTGAGGTCAAAATAATTATTTTTGTTTTCGAGTGGGGGATGATACTTGGACCTGTAATTAATTAGGACTATGTTTATATCAAGATAGTAACTGGAAGTAGGTATATAGAAAAAATATAACATATGTGCTTACTCTCTAAATCTGAATCTGTGAAAAGTCACTGATTGTCAGTGGAATCTCACTGATTCAAATAGCTAGAATCAGGTCACTGACAACCAGTGAAAAGTTACTTATTCATTCAGTGAAAGTTTCACTTTTGAGAGTTGGCAGCACTGCACCACGTCAATTTGGCAGTCATAATAAAATAAGATTTTAGTTGATTCAATGAAATAATCATATTAGAAACTTAAAACCCATAAATGTGATCAAATATTAAAAAATGTGAAAAGATATGATGCTTCTAAATGACAAAAAACCTCACATATTTCTTTACTTTCAAGATCCGACTTTCATGTACACACCCGTCAAGTAAGTACTTTTTATACGAGTTAGAGTATATTTTTCCTGCAGTAAATTCAGCACACTTACAGTCCGAAAATTAAAAAATTTACTTCTTAAAGAAATTAGTTTTGCTACTTAAGTAAAAGAAAAACAACATCGCTTTACTTTAAAACTTAGAGGTTATGTCTCGCATGATTTACTCTGGTGTTAATGAATTGATTAGTGAAAAGTCCGGAATCACTGAATAATCAGTGAAATGTCCAACTACTATTTCAATCTGTGAATTTTTCACTGATTTATATTTAGATGGTATGGCACCCGCCAAGTTTAGATGCGTTTTTCTCGAAAAACGGTTTTTCGAAGTTCCAACTTAAAAAACGCCCCGGTGACTCATTTTCAAACTTAAAGGGATCATTTTGGGCTTTAAATGCCGGGATTTTATCCGGCTATATGTCTCTATACGTAATTCAATACCGACCATAAGGGCCCTTTTCATGCGGACGCTCACATATATATTATAATTGCTTTCTTCGCAAGCAGAGCTAACCCGTGTGGAAAAATTTCGTGGCAGTCTTGAATCATGATAAAGCCAGTACAGTTTTTCTCAAGTCTGTCTATTCACGCAATACTAACCTGGCACTACACTGGCGCTTTATAGTTTTACTACGTGTTTGATTCAAACCTTTCTGCTGTCTAGCCCCATTCTTGGCGCTATCTAGGAGTTCGTTACGAATTTGAATACATAAAGATTATCCAGATTTTAGCTAGTTTCTAGATAGAATCACGGTTTGGGCTTAAACAAAAATGACAGAGGTGAATTTAGAAAATAATCATTTTTGAATAAAATATTTAGGAAATGACAATACACAATTGTACAAATGCTCAAGCAATAATTAATTGTAGGCTATCACATATTTAAGATAGTAAACAATAATTGTTGAAGGTGATAGAAATCTTAATACAAGAACTGCAGTTTCAAGAACGATTTTTTGAAGAATGTTTAAAAACATTTTGTTTCAATTGAATTATATAGTGAAGTTATAATGAATTTATATTGAATTTATAATAATTATAATATGTATAATGCTATGTATAATATTTATGATATTCCAGAAAATCAAATATTATTATAAAAGATTTATTTAATTTATTTTAATTATTTATTAATTCCGTAAATGATAATGAAGCCTCACGTATTATTTATTTGAAATAATAAACAATCATTATTTCGTAGCCTAATCGCAAGTAACATCATTTAATTTTTTTCAATGATTTATTCACAAATCAAGCACTTTTAATGTTTAAAAGTTGTTCATGTTTTATTGAAATAAATATTAGGATGTAATGAATTGAAATTCATGTCCGACAAAAAAGAAAAAAAAATTTAACTTTTAGATGGCCGAGGTGTTAAGGCGACGGGACAAAGTTACAGCAATAGAATAGGAAGTTACATCAGAAGTACGATACCCGGCGTATGTACAAGAGATTTGCGGAAAATCATTTCTTCATTTTTTTTTTGTACAAAAACTTTTTTTATATTTTTAATTAACTGCAAAATCTATATATTGAACTTTTATGACATAAAAAATAATTATATTATTTAATTATTAATTATTTTTTATCAAAATAACCGATCTGTCTAGAAACTAGTCGATCCGAGCGTTACATCCCAGTCTAGCCACTGGACAGTCAGCCTGTGGCGCGCCAATGTCGACTGAAGGAGGACTGGACAGAAACAGTACAGCGCCACGAAATTTTTCCACACGGGAAACTAAAGTTAAAGAGGCTATTTCACTATGGCAAAAGATGAAAATTCACGTTAAACCATATAACAATTGATGAGCTTCTATAAACCTTAAATAAACTTTAGTGTAAATTATTCGATATTAACTAATTTAGTGTACTAATAAAATGATTATTGCATATTTTTATTTATTTTAACGCGAAAACGACTAAGCTACATGCTTGGAAGAAAAGGTTAACGCTGACTGTTGGAAGTGCGAAATATAATTAAAAGGTGGCGCAGTTGGTTTATTGAAAAAATGTTCAACTCACTTCAAAATTTATTGACACAGAATAATGCAATTAGAGAAAATCACATTTTTATAAGTACTCTAATATTTTAAATATTATTATATTCTTGAAATGAACATAAAATTGTAAAATAATTTTCATAGTGTTTGAGCACTTCGGTCTTCAGCATTATTTTTAATTTAGATGAAAAATTATCATCATATATATTTTACAAATATTAGTATGCTCAATTATTCCCCAAAATATACTGTGTAAACTAGGTCGATCGGTAGATACTTGGTTGGGTTCTTTAAAAAATCTGTGCCTCATGGCCACCCCCGCAGATGATTGTCCGGTCAGCCCTAGACTAGCAACCGTATTGATTTAAAAAAATTTTGTTGAATCAACCAAATAAATGCATTGCTGTTTACAATGTTTTCTCGTTTTTTTTTTAAGAAAAAAATTCGAAGCTCCATCTTTGTGATAAATTTTAAATGTTCATAAAAAATTACATTTGATATGATTCCTAATCGATGTAAAATAGTCTAAAGCACCTTAAAGCAAAACGTTACACAACCCATGCAGAACTCGCCATACTGGATCCATTTTACCGATCAGGCCCTGATCGGGTTGGCCCGGTCTGTCCCGGATGGGCATATTTCGTGGTTTCAGCGTCGTGTCAGACCCGGTGGCCGGGTTACCGCCTACAACGACACCTATTATGTGTTCTGTGAAGTAGCGAATGACGTGTGTGCAGTTTTCACAGCTATTCAATTTTGAAATAAATTTCAAGTGTGATACGTGAAAAGGGATTCAATAATCAATGCCAAAGCGTAAAAGCACTCCGCGGGGTCAGAAACACCTTGCGATAACCAGGATACCATATTTACGAGACGGAAATGCAAGTAAGTAAATCAGTGAAACCTAACCTCAATATTAAAATTAATATTAAATTTGTTTATCAAGATTTATATATTCACGGCTATCCTCCATTGACATTATTAGTTTTTTTTAATTAATAGGAAATTATTCAGCTCATAATTTAATACCTATAAATAATTACGGTCTCGATTTGTAAATATAAGGTTATATTCTAAGAAGACTGACAAAGGTGTATTTAATTATATTTTAGGTTCTGAAGCTGATGATGAAGATGAAGAGGAAGAAAATATTAATTTCGATGAACCTGAAGCTGTGGGAAATGAAATCGATCGTGACTAACTTTGTTTTTTATTAATTATTTTAGAAAAAATACCCAAATTTTATAAATATTATCAACAGGAAATTAATCGGGATCCGGTCCGGGACCGACCTGGCAGCCAGATCGGGCTGCCACGTTCGGCACCGATCGGGCCGTGTGTTTCATCACGGGTCAGGCCCAGGTCGGTTTCCGGATCCGCGCCGGATTTGGCCAGATCCGAACGCGATCGGGGCCAAGGCAAAATTTCTGCATGGGAAGAGTTGAAAACATTATGTTATTGAACAAATTGTCGCAGTTCGCGATAAAATTTCTAAGTTCCGTCAATAAAAATTTTAACAGCTCATTAAAAATGACATTTTATGTCATTCAACAAAAATTTTTAATTGCGTTTAAAAAGCGAAAAAACGAAATATTACACGAAGAACAATTGTAATCGATTTAAATTATTAATTTAAAAATTATTTGATTTATATTCCCGTTAACAGTTCATTTATTTTACATCCATATAAAGTCGTATAATAAATAAAAAAATTAATTAGAAAAAGAGAGTTAAAAAATTGTTATTTTAACTTTTTTGAGCTGTGGCTTATGAGAATGTTTTTTTTCATTGACTTTCAATTCTGTTGATACAGAGTAATGGTTAAGACTACCGACTGCTGGGCCATAGATTTAGGTATAGATGTAGGTTCGAAACCCCGTATCGTTAGAAATTTCATTTGTAAATTAATATTCAAAAATGTATTGTATTGTATTTATTCTAAGTAGGACCATTAATATTTATACACAAAATACTCGCAATCAATCACTATTTATTCTTGAAGTACCTTTTTTTGGCATATCTTTAGATTCACAGTATAGCAATAGTGGGTGTTAAAATTATCCAAAAAGTTTGAATGAAATTTTCATTTTTGCAATTATAAATAATATTCAGACAATATGAAGTCGTACGATTATCTGAATGGATAAAGTAGATGCATCCTAAAAACAATTAAATGATTTTTCATCATTTTTAAAATTAACTTCGGCATTTTCGTACGGGGGCCGTCCACATACTACGTGGACAGTTTAAGGGGAAAGAGGGGTATGGAAACATTCCACGCTTGCCCACGAGGGAGACCGGGTGGTCAGAGTAGAATCCACGTGGACACACATGAAAAACTAAGAATATTTTCAGGACTTTTTGTTTGGACTTTAAACCTTGTTTAAGCTAACGTTCTCAAGTAAATCCGAATTCACAGCCAATTCATCGCACCTTTTGGCCTCCTTGCTTTTGAAGACCAATAAGATCTATATTTTCATTAAATATGTCCACGTAGACAGAGTATAGGGAGGGGAGTGTTCTTCGAAATTTCACGGCTGTCCACGAGGGGGGAGGGGGGTCAAAAATTTGTGAAAAATGGTCCACTTAGTATATGCTCTCTTAAACTGAACCAGTGAAATTGTCACTGGTTGAATCAGTATTTTTAATTATCACTGGTGAACCAGTGATTTTTCCACTTCGACTGGACGAACCAGTAAGTTATTCAACTAAAATAGCGCTACTGATTCTACCAGTGACGCTAAATGATAGATTGAGCCAGTGATATAGCGCTCCACGCGGGCAAGACATGAACATCCAGTCGTCTGGCACGCGCGCGTCGCCGGTCAGGTCTTGGCATTTCTCGAGTGAAAACGAATCTTATTGTGTACTAGTGTTTGTTTTATAAATATTTGGCGCCTGGCTGCAATGAGCAGGGGATATAATATCTTTCGCTTGATAGTGGGAGGTCCCTGGCCATGGGTTTGACTTTGAGCAACGCGACACGTTAACATAACGACGGGTCTTTCCACAATCAGGCGTAACATATTATATCCCATTATATTGCAGCCCGGCCTTCATTTATTGTTTTGAGAATAAAGTGAGGTTTTTAAAAGATATTTTGATAGCTGTTACCACAAAATTTCGATGAATGATAAGTAAGTAGTAAGTATACCATTAAGCCATTTCCCTTTCCGGGTAGGCGTGACACTACCCGATTCGGGTAGTGTTTCTAGGTGGATAGTTTCTTGTAGTAAATAACTACAAGTGTGGGCTCACCACACCCACGAAACTGTTGCATAAATGGAAATTACCGATTGTTAGTATCAAGAATACGATCTTATATAAACTACATGGATGATATATTAAACGACAATTACTACAATATTTCAAGAGTAGTTAATATTGTCGATCAAGTGTTCAATTGTTGCACTTGGTTTGTCTAAAATTAAACGTCATCCATTCCTAGTAGGTAAACCCATTCAGAACACTAAGACGTCTTAAGCTCGACTTTAGATTCATGTTCTAAGTATTGCGTCAAAAATTGCATTCTTAAAGACGCTCGATAATATCGCATGGAAATAGATCATGTTGACACGTGCTTGTGGGAAATTCTATTCTTGGGATTTATACACTACCTTTGGAAATTATCGGTACGTGAACAGCTGACAGGCGACAAGGCGTACGACCAGGTGACTACTGGTACTGAGAAACCAGTGAACCTCACTGATTAAACCAGTGCCGGAACTTCACTGAATGAACCAATGAATTCTCACTGATTGTCAGTGATACACTTCTGGCTATTTGAACCAGTGAGATTTCACTGGAAATCAGTGAGATTTTACTGGTTCATTTTAAGAGAGTGGATGACCTCACCCCAGCAGTTTGTCAGTACAGAATCAGTACTGGTGTATAGTACCACGCCAGTACTACGGAGCATTAGCAGCCAGTACTGGCCCAGTACTGGGACTCCTACAATCTGTACTGGGCCTGTACTGCGCCAGTGGTGTATTTTCACCTGGGTCGGCCCTTGTGGAGAAATCTTCTGGCGCTGGCCCGGCCCAGACCAGACCATCTGGTTTCCAGTATTGACGATGATCAGATGGTCAGGTTTGGGCCTAGCCAAAAGTGTAACGTTTTTGTTTTTGCTAGTCCCAGTCCAGACCCAGACCGTATGGTCAGCCGCTAGGTATTAGTTGGTCAGCCACTAGTTAACAGTTAACGTAAGGCCTGTGCAACGCGAAAGTGACCCTTACGTGAAACTGCACTTTTTATATCTTTTCATCAATGCGGCAGTATAAGACGATAGACTATGAGTGTATGTAGTTCGATCAGCGCCCAATCTGGGTCAGACCAGATTATCTAGGTGATAAGAAAAAAATACTTGTTCTGAAAGTGTGAGTGTTTTATTTGCTATCATTTTAGACACCTTGTAACTTAGAATTAACTTAGAATTTATTATTCTTGGCTAGCTGATCAGCGCTCAACCTGGACCAGACCAGAATGTCAAGGTGCTCAGATAAAAATTCGTGTTTTGATAGTGATGATTTCTTATTATCTATCATTCTAGACAGCCTGTAACTTTCTCGAAATATGTCAAGGAGCTGATCGAACTTAGAACTTTTTGTTTTGTTCTAACACTGAGAAAAATGAATAGTTGGGGCTACTACCTTTTTATTAGTAA
>CAKNYM010051654.1:382741-451049 GCA_932195095.1 Andricus curvator | reverse complement strand
TCATGTTTCGATAGGATGCGTGGTTTTTGTTTTATTCGTGAAAATAACATTGACAGTAAAAAAAATCAAAGTTTTGAAAAAACAATGCAAGGTACGAAAACATATAAATGAACAAAAATTGTGCATTCAAAAAAGACTTACACACCCGTAATCAATTTTTGTGGTAAGAATATATTCAAAATGAAAAAATTAACTTTTTTGATAAACGGCACAAGCTAAAATAAAATGTTAACTAATAAAATTTGTCGCCTCAATTATATCATTACTTTTCATTTGAAATCAAATACAAATTTAGTAATTTGTATATGAAGAACATATAACACGAAGCACAAAGTGCGCGCTCAGTGTATTTACCAAATCGCACGCCGTAAGTGCGCTCCAACTTTTTTGTTTCTATCATACGGTTCAAATGATTTTCAAATCAAATATCGAGCGCGAAGCGCGAGTGTCTGGATGAGAATGTGTTCCTTAAGGTCGATAGAACCTTGAGTAAATAAAGTTCCTTTTCAGTCTAAAATAAAAGAAAATTTAACAATCACTTAATATGTAGAGGTTTTGATAATTTTATAATATTTGCAAACAAACTTTTTCTTTTCATCGAAGTCGAACACGAAGTTCAAAAATCTAGAGGAGCCTAGCGTAAAGCGCGATGCAAATACGCCCGAGCGCGCAGCGAGGTGAATACATAATCGAGCGCGAAGCGCGAGATAAATATATGATCGAGCGCGAAGCGCGAGATCCAACAGTCGCGCGCCCTAGGCGCGCTGAAACTTGCGAGCGAAGCGAGCCGCGCGCAAAGCGCGCCATGAGAATGTGCCCGCGAAGCGGGCAGATTTTTTTACTTTAAATGCTTGGAATAAAGAATGAGGCTTTTACCTTTTTGACTTCTGTTATTAGTTTCAGTAAAAATAAATAAATTCCTAAAATGTATTACAATTACAATTTTTGAATTTTCATTACAATGAATCTCGGGTATCATCGAGCATTAGAAACATCATTCTAATTCTAAACATTTCAAAAACCATGACAAATAACTCTCAAATTGAAAACGATCAAAATTATAGAATATAAAATTGAAAGCGTGCTTTTCAGCTTGAATACACGTTTGAAATTGAACAATTTTGAATTAAAAACTTAAATTAATTGAATAAATTTAAATTCAAAGCCTTCAATATTAAACAACCTGTAAATGACGAGTACATGGAGAAATTTTTATTTTTAAGCTTAGTAATTTCGAAAATTTCACTACTAAGCATTTAAAACTGAAAATTAAACCATTTTACAACTTGAAAGTGGACCATTTTCAAAAGTTTAGAACTTTCAGAATTGAGCACTTTTGAATTTAAAGTGGTGAAAAATTGTAAGATATAAAATTTGCGAATTTATTTAATTAATTTTAATTTATTTGCGAATTCACAGCTTTTAAAGAGTGAAATTTTTTTTTCTATTCTCAAAATTAAGAGTTTTATACTTAGAGTAATGAAAATTTGATGAATTAAAAATGAAACTTTAAAAATTGTACACACCAAATGGAAACGTTCAAGGGTGTATATTTTTCAATTAGATTAGAAAGGTATCTTCCAAAATAAAAAGTTTATTTTGAAATCTACAAAACTGAAATGACGTTTAAAATTTGCGACACAATTTAAATTAAGAATTTCAGAATGAAACATTCAAATTTACCAATAATTTAATAATTATACCAATTTTAAATTGATCTATTTCACTTATAACTTTAATTTGAAATCCGGCACAATTCAAAAATTCCGTAAAATCATTAAAAACTGAATATTTTTAATTTCATAATGTTCTGAAGTGAACATTTCAAACTCAATACATCGAATTACTCTTTCTTAATTACTTTTTCTTTTTAATTTTGATGAATATCTTGAAGTAAACATTTTTTAATCCAAAAATGGTGGAAACAATTTCGTTCTCAAAATTTTTTAATACGTTGATCTTAAATAAATCTTCAATTTAAATAATTTAATTTATTGTTTAAAATAACATATTGCCCCATTTCTAAACTTCCATTTTGAACCAGCCTTAAATAGTGAAGTTTTTGGACATTTTAAAAGCCTTAATTCTAATTGAAAATATGATTGTTGCGTTCTCACTTTCACGAACTTTAGATTGTAGTAAAACAAAGTTGATTGAATTGTGTGAAAGAAAACAAACTGAAAACAGATAAGTTATTTTTAGGAGAGATAAAATTTTCACTTGCCAATTCATGACCTACGACCTTTCAAACTTCCTCCAAACACGTTATTAATAACGCTACCATTAATCTTTCCCCTTCGGATTTTCAATGTTGCCAAAAGCATCAGACAGCAATAGTATATCACTATTTGTAATATAGTTAATTGTATTATCAAAGAAAATCATCACTTTAAGAGATTTATTTTATATTTCTTTATTTCTCTTCACTGAAATATCTTAACAGAACTATAGGGAATAAAGATTTTCAGTTTCAAATTGTGGAATTGTAAAAGCTTTACTTTAAAATCAATCATTAATTTGACATTCTTTGATGCTGAAAAATGTTAAGTTTCAAATGTTCTAATAGTTAACAATTTGAAATCGTCACATTCTTTAATTCAACTTTAAAAACTTTTGTTACACTATTCTTGTTCAACAAAATTATACCTCGCAAGTGCATTTTTTTCTTAGTGAAATTTTGCGATAAATTGTCTGACAAGGAGAGGCTCAGACGAGTTGTTCTTTGTTTCGATTTCTATTTTTTTAAATGAAAAGTTATTAATGAGAATTTGCCCACGCAGTATATGATTCTCCAAGCGAGAGATGATAAAAATACGAAAAAAGGGAGCTTTCATTAAACATGAAAATGAGAAAACCATTCTTCTAGGAACTAGTAATAATCTTTGATTAAAAAAAGTACGAATCGAAACAAAAAACAACTCTTCTGATCTTTTCCTGGGGAATGTGTCGAGTCGCTTATAGATTACATTTCTTCTATAGTAAATTAATGATCTGTTATTGTTGTTATTTATTGATAGTTTCATTCAGCAAATGCGCAGTTCGTTGTTCCGCATAATGGGAATTTATCCGTAAACTTTGTCTGTAAAGTACTATACGTCTGACAAATCGTCTCGCCTCTCGTTACGGTTACATTCTTTTCGTGACGCAATCTTGTACTCGACGTCACGATTTTTTGCAATGTGCGATATCCACTTGACTAAGATTAGCGCACGATGACTCCGCACTTTTTTAGATGAAACGCGCCTCCATTCACAATGCATTGTTCGTTACGTCATTGTTTGATAGAGTACGAAATACCCACAATAAGAAACAATTATATTTTTATATTTTATATCATATCGCGAAGACAAGGTATGCATATGCAGTATCCACGCATTTGCAGAATGCTTTCAACACGTGGATCGTTTTGCACGTACCAGAACAATGATGTCTGATAGCAGTTTAAAATCAACCAGAAAAATTGTATTATTAGAACAAGAACTATTTCATAAAATGAGATCAGTTTCCAATTTCTTTCTAATTTTATATTTAGTGTTAACAATGATTGTTCTTAAAACTATAATTCTTGTGATAAAATTTTATATAATTGTAGGAATGGGGTTTATTCTTGTTAGATATATTTTTAGTTTTTCTAATATAATTGAATCTTATAAACTTAAAACAGAAATCTAGGGGATTTAATTGATTGTCACTAATTTTTTCACTGTTGCTAGGGGTTGTTATTGACTGTTACTTATGTTTTTTTACTGTTGGTAGAGGTTATCGTTGACAGTTGTTAAGGGTTATCGTTGCCGATTCCTAGTTTTTTTTTTGCTTTTGCTAGGGTTTGTTATTGATCATTGCTAAGGGCTGTTATAGACGATTACTATTTTTTTCACTATTTTTAGAGGTTGTTAATGACCAGTACTAAGGGTTGTTATCGACCGTTGGTAATGTTTCTTATTGAGGGGTTCTAGTTATTTGCTGTTTCTAGGGGTTGTTATTGACAGATATTGGTTTTTCACTCTTAATGGGGGTTTTTGCAGTTGCTCAGATTTTTTTATTGTTGACACGGGGTTTGTTGACGAGTACTAGTTTCTAGGGTTTCGAAGGAAACCCTTATGCAGTCGGTAAAATAGCTGTCCGTTCTTTAGCGGGCCTAGTGCAAAAACTGCTGGGTCTACCCACTTCATTTTTCGCATGAAGGTGTTTTTTATGTGTCTAATGCAAAGACAAATACTGAAAACCCTGAGGAAGCTGCTTACCATGGCGTTGCTATGTAAATACATACAAATTTAAGCTTTTGCCTCAAAATGATCCTGATAGCACGCCTAGAACAAAAAGTACTAGGTCTACCGACTGTATTTTTGTCATGGAGATGTGATTCACGAGCTTGATGCAAGGAAAAATACTAAGAACGCTCAGAAAAATACTCATTATAGCGTTGCAATGCAAACACATGAAAATTTAGCCCTTTTTACTCATAGCGACCTTGTTAGTACGCCTAAAGAAAAAAGTACTAGGTCTACCGACATAATTTTTTACTACTAGTTTTGTTTGCTCTTGCTAGTGTTATTATTGACCACTTCTAAAGGTTGTTACACTCGAGTTTCGATTTAAGCACGGTTTCGGGCATTGCCTGCCCTGGACATTTCCTAACATTACGCAATATAAGCACCCGCGCACTGCTCCTTTGTTCCTACGCTGCTGGTGTTTCACGCTTGGTTGACCACCCTCTCTCGACACAGAGGGACTCCACTCTCAGCCCGAAACCGCCGCGGCAGCGATTCTCGGAAGACGTAAATCCAGTCTGCTTCAGTCGAAACGCCAGTGTATTAACGGTTACTAGCTCTTTTTACTGTTACTAGTGGTTGTTATTTCTAATTTCTAAGGGTTTTTATTGATGGTCGCTAGTTGTTTACTGTTTCTTGGGTATGTTATTGACCGTTGCTAAGGTTTTAAATTGACGGGTCTTTTTACTGTTGCTGGGGGTTGTTTTTGACCGTTGCATAGGGTTGTTGTTGACGCTTAACAGTTTTATTGGCTGTTGTTAGGGTTATTATTGACCAGTTCTAAGGGTTGTTATTGACCGATACTAGTTTTTTTTACTGTTACTAATGATTTTTAGTGACAATTGTTAAGTGTCATTATTAAAGGTCGCTAGTTGTTTACTGTTGCTAGGGTATCTTATTGCGCGTTGCTATGGTTTTATATTCACGGGTACTAGTCTTTTTACTGTTACTGGAGGTTGTTTTATTGACGGTCACTACTAATTTTTACTGTTGCTAAGGGTTATTATTGACAGTTGCTAATGGTTGTTATGAACGGTTACTTGTTCTTTTTTACTCTTTCTAGAGGTTGTTATTAACAGTTGCTAGGGCTTCCCGGTAAGATGAGAAGAATTAAAAAAAAATCAGAATCTGAATTCCCATTAATACGTGAATTTTCCTTCATTGAAAGTTCCACCAACGAGTAGAAAAAAAGCAAAACCTATTCCTTTTAATCGACTTGGAAAAATTTAATGAAAGTGTATTGGGAGGAATTAAAAAATGGAGGAATGCAAAAGAAAGAATATAAAGAAAGAGAATAATGTCACTTTGAAGACGCAAAAGCTAGTCTTTTTAATCCACTCAGAAAAATTTAATGGAAGCGTATTGGAAGGAATTAAAAAGTGGAGAAATGTCAAAGAAAGAATAGAAAGGAATAGAATAATGTAACTTTTAAGGCGCAACTGTGAATTGAAATAAATGCATTTTTTTGTAAAATAAATAAGTATTGTATTTGGGTGAATTATGTGAACATTTTTTTATTAATCTATCGAACAGAAACATATTTAGACTGATTTCATATGAAATCTGTCTTGGAACACGCACTACTACTGTGCAAATTTGCATGGATTGCACAGCCACACAAAAAAAGTATACGGAGTCAAAAAAACGATCTATATAACATTCCAGTAATATTGGTCCAGCATAGTCGAAATCTAAATTTTTTAATTTTCTGCTTACCATTTTTTTTTGTTTGACTTTGAATTTTTGGTTTAGGTTAAATTTTTTCAACTTGACTGCTAAACATCTGAAATCGTTTTTAGGGTTTAGGAGAGGAGAGGAGAGAGGAGATGTGTAGTGGCCAACTTGAAAAAATTTAACCTAAACCATAAATTCAAAGTCAAATACAGAAAAAAGTGGTAAGCAGAAAACGATAGAGATAAAGGATGAAAAGTTAAGACAATATAAAATATTATTATTAAAATCACTCCACCGTTATGGTAGACAAAAAAATTGAAATTTCCAAACTTATATTCCACAAAAACGAATAGAAAATATGCAAGTGCAGATATTTTGTGTACAGATTAGAAGGAATTAAAATAATCGAAAATGAAGCATGTCAGAATGAAATTAAAAATAACCAACAAAAAAAATTGAAATTTCCAAACTTATGTTGCACGCGGAGGAATAGAAACCGTGTAAGCGCACACATTTTGTGGATGGATTAGAAAGAATTAAATTAATCGAAAATACAGCATGTAAGTATGGAATTAAAAATAACCATGAGATGTGTGTCTACTGCTCGCATTAAAAGGAATGAAAAAAATGGAAAATATGTTCGCCTGCAGGGAACACAGCACAAGTGGCAATCGTTAAGGAAATAGAAAAGAATTGGTTTCGGAGATAAACCTATTCTTTCTTTGGGCACTTCTCCCGATGGAAAATTAGCACATTCAAAAAAATTAAATAATGCTCACTCTTTCGTTTATATCTGAAAATATTAATTTTTCTTTATTCTTCTCTTCTTACCGGGTTTTAATAAACTATTGCAAATGTTCATTATTTACTTATCTTCCTTATTTATTTTCCGCGCAATGTTCATACTTTCAAATATAAACCAATGTTGTTCAAAACATATTTGTTTAATTCAATGGAAAACAATTGTAGGATATAACTGTTTTAAGCATTCATTTTTATAGTGTTCAAACTTGGTCAGATTTGAATCCTCTGTTAAAAGCCTCCAATTTAAAAATAATTTGAAACGCTTTATTTTGAATTTTCCCATTCTTCCCGCTTGTATATTAAATCTTAAGTTAAGTACAATTTGAATCTAATCCATATTTTAATTCAGTAGTTTAGCTAAAAAAGGTTTCAAGTTATTGATGTTTCGAGCATAATTAAATATTTTATTTTCTTCCCCCAAAGTTTGCTGTACAATTATCGCTCCTACGCATTAGTTTGGAATGAACTTTAGTTAATGTACAAATGACCTATTAAACGAGAGATAAATTTAGTGAAAGTCAGCTATTTTTAAAACCGTAGGATGCGAGATTCCGATATGACGCTAACCTACGTCAAAGGTTACTTTTCGCAGAAACTGATTGTATAAAAGTAAGTCTCACATTGGCGAGGTCGCGTTCCAGTTCGATTACTGAACAGGAAAGTTCCTGCTCTTGGCGAAAAAAGCTCATTACACATTCAGCTCAGTAAATTCCTGAATGAAAAGGGCTTTGAACTCTAAAGTGCCTCCGCGTTAAAATTGGCAATAATTCTTTTTTTTTTTATTGAAAATTATCAGTGCGACCCTGTAACCATATTTAATTTTGGGTAAATATAAAATATGACTCGCGGATAATATTGTTAAAGTTCACCAGATACCAAAATCCGGGCAATTAAATTTTAAATATTCAAAATACCAATTGAAATATGTTTTGAGAAAAGAATATTTTTAGACACAAGTATTCAACATTGAAAATAACAAATATTTTAGATTAGATATGTGAAAAAATGGTTATCAAATTTAATAATGACGGAAGTTGAATGTCTTCTGTCATGAAAAGATTCGAATTAAACACATTTTGCAATTAAATAGAATTTCAACGAAGAATTTAAATATTAAACAACTGGAACTTATAAAGCGTTACAACTCGAAAATCTACAAATAAAAAATTCTACTTCAGGGAACTCAAGTTTGAAAAAAAGATTTAGAACTAGAAACTGGTCTGATTTAAAAATATCATTACATTGACATGTTTATTTTCTGAAAATAAATATTTAAAAATCCAATTGATGAAGTTTTTGAATAATTTTTGAATAAGTTTTAACCAAATTTTTTTGTGATTTACTTCGAGAATCGTTATTTTAGTAATGATGATATTGTTTGGCAGTGAGAAGATTACTGTTCATAAAAAATGAATTTGTATTATTTCTGAACTTTTTTTCATATCGCTTCTTATCCAATTTTTACATATAAATTATTGAATGGCTGAAATCATAAAAAATCATTTATTATCCAACTTTATTTATAACCAAATAAAATTAGTTAAATTGAATTATTTGTCATCAAACAAGCAATCCTTCCTCTGTTAAACAATATTATAATTAATAACATTACGATTTCTAAAACTACAATTAAATTTTGTTTTAAGGCCTATATCTTTTCTAAGAATTTACTGTCGTCTGGAAAACTTGATAGGGATCCACTTTTATCATTTCTGTCGCCACCAGTTATTGACGATATTCAAAAGGTATTTTTCTGGGGTAAAATGAACAGTGTGTGAATTTATATATTGCTTAACATGATGACGTGGAATTCGCTCTTGAGAAAAAAACCGATTTAATCAATTTTCGAATATTCCGTTGTCGAATCGCAGAGGCTAATCGATCTTGAAATACTTATTATATCGCGATAAATTTCTCTAATTATCATATAATGAGGAGCATCAGTAGCAATAACAAGTGCGGTGGAACAAGGACCTCTTAACAGATTCATACCTGGGGGGTCGATTACGATTCTTTTGTCCCACAATCCACATTATCGATTTCATATTCCATAATTACTTTTTTTCAATTTTGCTCAGAGAAAAATAAATAATAATTGTGCATGTATAAGTTAATGAGCCAGAAATATTGATGTTCAGAAGCATATTTTTCTCATTTTATGCAAATTGTCTCATAAGAAGGTTTAATTAGAAATTATGTTTTCTTATGATATTTTTTGAAAAGGGAAAAAAATCTTCTTTACGAATGTCGAACTCGACAAAATTTCTGAGTTTGCAGCTCAATTATTATTATTATTATTATACCATTAAGCCATTTCCCTTTTCTTTTGGCATATTATAACTTTGTGAATAATAATTTAATAAATAGTTCATTTTGCTGACTCGGCAGCATACATGCAGACGCTGATTGCAATCAGCGATACGCTTATCGGTGATTCAGATTTAGAGAGTAATTAACCGATTGAACGAAGTTACCTGTAAGTGAAGCTCAATTGGGATTATAAATCGTCTCGGTCGAATAAATCAATATGTAGTATACGCACTTCTCTGCTGCACCTGACCACAGTTTTCAAAGTTTTTGAAAATTTTTTAAAAATAACATGATCAAGATGGCGACTAAATTATTATTATTATATTGTTCATGTAACAGGGTGATCGTCGGTCAGAGGAAACCTCAAAATCACGGAAAAGTCAAGGATTTTGACAAAAATCTGGAAAAATGCAGGGAATTTCTTAAAGAGGTATTTTAAATAACTATCAAGGGTGATCAATTTTTTAATTTTAATTTCAAACTGTTTTATTCCGTTTATAAAAGATTCTATGTTGAAAATGTTATAAGATTAAAATTCTGGTCTTTGAATATTAATGGGCAGGGTAAAGTTAAGGAATTTTTAAATTGAAGTTTGCGACCACCTTGATATAATATTCTTGTTAATAATTTATTTGCCCTGTATTTCTAGTAATATTTCTAGGTTCTCAATGGCTTCCTCCTGCCGATTATATTTTTAGTTAAAAATTTATTATATGGTTGCAAATTCAAGGATTTTGTTAAATAATCATCCTTTGTAGTTGACAATTCAACTATTTTGATAAAAATTCCTCTTTTTGTTGAATTTCGTTGTTTTTCATATATAATAACAATATTTTCTTGTTGAAATATCCATTATTACATTATTTATTGAGAATTCATATTCTTTGGTTGAAAATTCAATTACTTGAATGAACCACTTTGTTAAAAAATCATTATTTTTTTGTAAAGATTTCTTTGGTTGAAAATTAGTTGTTTTTTTTGTAATTAATTTTTTAGCTGAAAATTTAACTTTGTTGGCAACTCGTGAAGTCAGGTGTACACTTGTAATGAAATCTTCTGAAGTCTCCTGAAATATCTAAAATTTCCTGAAATATCTGAACTCACTTGAAGTCACTTGAAGTCACTTGAATTCACTTGAAGTCACTTGAATTCATTTGAATTAACTTGAATTCCCTTCAAATCTCCTGAAATATCTAAAGTCATTTGAATTCATATGAATTCACATAAAGCCACGTGAACTCACCTGAAGTCAAGTGAATTCACGTGAAGTTACTTGAAATCACCTGAATTCATTTGAAATCACTTAAAATCTCCTGAAATATCTGAAGTCATTTGAATTCACTTGAAGTCACGTATAGTGTATTGAAATCACTTGAATTCATTTGAAGTCACTTGAAATCTCCATAAGTCAGTGAAACCTGCTGAAGTCATTGAAATATCCTGAAGTGTCTTGAAGTCAACCCATCGCTTTTCCATTTTTTGTTGAAAATTAACCTTTTAAAGTCGAAAACTTGTATTTTTTGGTAGAAAGCTAATCTTCGTTGAAATTTCCTCCTTTTGGTTAAAAAAAAAACACAATTTCGGTTGTAAATTAACTTTTTTTTTTGTAAATTCATATTTTCGGGTTGAAAATTCAACTGTTTTACAGAAACTTCCCTTTTGGCTTGATACTACGTTGCTAAGCATCTATGTTTTTGTTTGAAGATTCATCATTTTAGTTGGAAGTGCACATTAACATTAACATTTGCTGGTAGAAAATTCAACTATTTTATTTAAAATTTAATTATTTTGTTGAAAATTCAACTGTTTGGTTGAAAATTTAATTATTTTGTTGAAAAGTCGTCCTTTTTTTGGTCGAAATACAAACTATTATATTTTTCGTTGTAAATGCATCTTTTCGTTAAAAAATTCAACTTAAATCTTTTTTGGTAGAAAATTTAACTATTTTTTTGTGGTTGAAAATTCGTCTTTTATGGTTGTATTCATCTGTTTTTTATTTGAAATTAAAAATTTTTAAATTAAATATCTTTTTTGGTTGCATATTCAATTACTTGGGTGAAGTTTAAACCACTTTGTTAAAAAATAATTTTTTTTATAAAGATTTATTTGGTTGATAATTCGTTTTTGTTGTTGTTTATAATTACTTTTTTTAAACGAAAATTTAACTTTTCCATTTTTGCTTGAAAGTTAATATTTTTCAATCGAAAACTCGGTGTTTTTTTGTAGAAAACTTATCTTCTTGGTTGAAATTTCCTCTTTTTTGGTTACAAATACAACTGCATGGTTGAAAATGAACTTTATGTTACACAAAATTCATCTTTTGGCTTGAAATTTACATAATTTGGATGAACTTTTTTTCTTTCTTGACGAGATTTATCATTTTAGTTGAAAATTCATCTCTTCGATAAAAAATTAAACTATTTCATTATAGATTCCTCTGTTTTGTAGAAAATTAATGCTTGAGGGTTGAATATTTGACTTTTTTGTAGAAAATTCGTCTCTTTGGTTTAAAATTGGTCTTTTTTTAGTTCAAAATTAAACTATTTTTTACAATTTAATATTTTTGGTTACAGATTCATCATTTTAGTTGACAATTCATCTGCTGGTTTGAAAATTTATGTATTTTGTTGAAAATTAGTCTTCTTTAGTAGAAAATTAACTTTTTTGGTTGAAAATGTGTCTTTTTCGTTGTGAATTGATCTTTTTGTTGAAAATTCAACTTTTAAGGTCGAAAATTCAACTGATTTTCGTTGAAGTTTAATTTTTCTTCTTTGAAAATTCGACTATTTGGTTGAAAATTCATTTTTGTAGGTTGAAAGTTCAACAATTTAGTTAAAAATTCAACTATATTGTTGAAAATTGAACTATTTTGTTAAAAGTAATATTTTTTATTTGAAATCATAAAAAAATTTGAAATTTTTCAATTTCAATTCGAAATTATTTTATTCCGTTTATAAAAGATTCTACACGTGTTAACATTTTTACGAGATTAAAATTCTGCTCTTTGAATATACATATGTGGTCAGAGAAAATGAAAAATTTGTCAGTAAAAAATCAGGGAATTTTTAAAACGAAGTTTTGCGACCGCCCTGCTGTAAAATTGTGACAAATGACGAATGAGAAACTAAATTCAAGGACTCTCCCCTTTCTTTAAATTATTAATGAAATTTAATGAAATTAATTAAATTAAATTTTTATTTTGCCTCTTAGAATAAAAATAGAGCACGTAGACTGGATAGGAAATATTTTAGATGCTTTGCAAATGTTTTTTCTCACTGTGTATAGTATATGAGAGCTCTCGATAATGTGGAATTCCTGGGCACCCACCACCCTTTAAACTTTAAAGAGTTCAATCGACAAGTTCCAACGCGATGTTTCATTCTTCGCAGAAACGGATCAATTTAACGATTTTTAAGATTTACCTGGAAAAGATATACAGTGAATCCGAACATTCTTGCATTCTTCCACCTTGTATATTTTACTGCTTCTAAATTAAACTTCCCGAAAAGGGGACCCTCATATTTCACCAGCTCGAGGTTGATGCATGAAGGAGAAATCCTACCAGATTTCTGTTTTTGTTCATATATTTTTTATTTTACATTTAGTGCGTATTTATCAATTTTGAGGAAAGTTGTTATATAAAGCTAATAAAAATATTTCAAAATGAATTATGTATAATAATCTTGAAATTCATTCGTTCCTTTTGTCTCTTGATTTTTTATCTACCACATAGTTTCTGTTTCCACTTGAAGTTGTTTCACTGGAATGGAAATTATTTAGTTTCTAATGGAATATTAAATTCTTATCATTTTAGATCGACGTAACAGTCAAACAAACGTTTGGGGAAGTTTCTTTAAAAAAAGGAACTAATTACAGTTACAATTACTTCGTGAAAATGGTAACTTAGTTACATTTTAGGTCACTGGTTCAAATAACTTGAAGTTCCTGTACAGTTAACTTTTTTATATACGGAAAAATGTTACGTATGTAAAATATTATGAGGAATTTCGAAAAATAAATCAACGCTGTCATTTTTACTGTTCACAATTAAAGAATTTGCAAATTCAAATCGATAAAATAAAATAAAAAATGAATAATTTGCAATTCTATGTTTTCAAAGTTCAAGAATTTATCGATTGTAAATTTTGAAAATTTACAATTAAAGTTTAAGGACGTTTTAAGCTTTACAATTAAAAAATCTGTAATTTTGATGGTTTACATTCGATATTTCTTCAATTTGGAAGATTTAGAATTTAAAACTTGACTTTTGAGTCCTAAAATCATCAAAATCATCCAAATTCAAGATTTCTTATTCATATATCTTTCAATTTAAAGAGTTTACAATTGTAAATCTTCAAAATTAAAGACTTTTAAATTGCAAATCGAAAATTGAAGAAATTCACTTCTAAATCTTCAAAATTGAACCATTCCAAAAAATATTCCAAATGACATACCTTTAGAATATAAATCTTGAAATATTAATAATTTGTAATTCTATATATTATCAAAATTTGAGAATTTCTCATTGTGAAGCTTAAAAATTGCAGAACTTTAAATTATAAATCTTTAAAAATGAAGCGTCTTTAATTTTGACAGTTTACAATTTAAAAATTCTGTAATTTTTATGATTTACATTCGAATTTTTTTCAGTTTGGAAGATTTAGAATTGAAAACTTGACTTTTGAATTCCAAAATCATCCAAATTTAGGAATTTATTCATACATCTTCAAAATCATCAACATTTAAGAAACTTTACACATTTATAAAATTGAAGAGTTTTCAATAATTGTAAATCTTCAAAATTGAACTATTAAGAAAAACATTCAAAGCTATATGAGCTAAAAATATATACATTGAAAATTGAAAGATTTTCAATTGCAAATCTTCAAGCTAGACCTACTTCAAAAAGATGTTCGAAATTTTATGATTTTAAACTATAAACATTCAAAATTGAACAAGTTGGAGAATTTTCAATTGTAAACGTCTTTAAAATGCAACATTGTCGAAAAAGGGAAGACTCAGGATTCCAGAATGTCTTTTAAGAACATCTTATATGTTACGATATAAAATCCCACATTAACTTATTGATTTATTTTTGCTTCTAATTCCTGTTGGGATACAATCTTATATTTAAATGAAAGTTACAGATTACTGAAACCTGATTAAAATTAAAACTAAAATTAAAATTGTATAAAAGCCGATGCAGCTAATTCAATTTTGTTTAATATTTATGATTATTGATTAAATTTCCTAGTGCTTTAAATTGAAGCATATATTTTAATTTGGTAATTAGGCAGTGTAAATATAAAACCTGTAATATAATAGCACAGAAAAAACAGAAGATAAACTTTACATCGATTTCCGACGAAAGATTATCTGCAACAAAAATTAACTTCGGAGGATAAACTTTACACAAATATCGGTTAAACTGTCTTTTGTTTTTCTATGACAAACACATGTATTTTGAATGACGCGAAGTTGGCTGAACAAAACTTTATCGCTCTAAAAAATTTCCTGCAACAAATTTTATTCTTAGTTTTTTCTGTGAGCGCATCGCGCGCTATTTTTGCTAATTAAATATAATTTCCATACAAAGTCATGTTGTATGTTCGTTCTCTCAAATTTTTACTGATAAATGTAAGTGAATATCATTAAAAATCAAGGTAGAAGTGTCGAATATAATTAACGTTTAGAGAGTACCGTAAATGGACCTGTTTTGACTTACAATTTCACATATCAAACCACTCAAGTAGAAGTGCTTGACCAAAGCTCTAGTCACGTACCGATTATCTTTTTATCGAAAACGTATTGATCGGATTGTAAATCTGATTATAAAATTGTGACGCGCGTTTCTGTTTGCTTAACCCGCTGTGGTCATCGGGGGTCCAAAGGACCCCATACCGATTTTAGAACTACGTATCTTTACGGATACGTATCTTTTTATTAAAATATTTTCCTCATGCTAAATTCTAATTTAACAAAAGAAAATTAGTGTATCATAAAGAAGAGACCTTAAGAAATGCCCAGACAAAATTGTATGGTGAAATATCAGTCCATTGGACCCCATGTGACTAAAATGTTATTATTTACAGGTGTGACAACAACGGGTTAATGTATAATTAGTGTGCGTAATGTAAAAAATGCAGTAGCTGCGAAATGCATGATAAGGCATTCACTTTTCATATAACTCACCATTTTTCTCATATAATTTTGGTAAAACATTGTGTATGATTGTGTCATTGTGTCATTGAAATATGAACACGAGCAATGCCAATTTTTTCTGTAGTGTAATTTTCTGTCCAAACTGATTATCCGGTGTCAAAAAAATATATATACTTCTTTCTCCATTTTCAATTTTTATCTCATCAGCTAATTATCTTAAAGTAGATTATACGGAATATTTGTACAATAAAAATTGCAAAAGATGAATCAATTGTTCGTTTGTTTGTAATCCTAAAAAAAGTTAAAAAAAATAACTTTATATATTTATTTCTTTACAGTAGATAATTTTGGACAGAAAATTGTACTAGAAAAAAATTTTCAACCCTCTTCTGGTGTTTCTATATAATGTATGAATGTATAAAGCAAACACAGCTTCTCTCTCTCTCTCTCTTTCATAAGAATGCAATTTTGTTCATGATACATCGTTCGGAGTGATTAATTATCTACTATAAATAAATCAGAGGAATAAAAATTCTAATCATTTCATAATAACTTGATCGTTATTTATTTTGAGATATCGGAAAGTTATCACATGTTAAGTGCGCCAATTAATTACATAATTTATTCAGTCCATTCAGTTGAAAATAAGGCCGTGCCTAGGTTAATCGATATTCGGTGAGCGTAGACCAAATATTTCTGCCGTGATTTGGGAAAACACCGTTAACTGCAAAATGAACGAAGCCGAGAAAATCGACGAAAACTGTTCGAATCTTTATTCGCGTGTATCACGGATTCTTATTCATTTTTGCAAGAAAAATTGTTAAAAATGTTGATTAATTATCTAAAATGCAGTTAACGGTGTTGATTGGGATGCTGAAATTCGAGAAAACGCCGTAACGGGCAGTTACGGCTCTCTTCGAATTACGGACCTCAGAAATAGGCCTGCCGTGATTTGAGAGAACGCCGTTCACGGCAAAAGAATATAATAACTAATAATAAGTGCAGTTACGGCGTATCTCGAATCACAAACCTTTTTTCGCGGGGTTCGATGATTCCGGAGAACGCCGTAAGCACTTACGGACATCTCCGAAATCACGAAGGCTCGAAATCGCCGTCCAATAATTTTGGTGAAGTCCGTAACTGCCCGTTACGGCGTTTTCTGGAATTTTGACGTCACGTATTTAGTCGTCTCTGATTTACGCCTGCAGTTAACGGTCATTTACGGCTCTCTCTCAAATCACAACTCGCCAATCTTTGCAGTTAACGGTGTTTTCCAAAAATTATGCAATAATTATTTTTAAAGTTATTAACAATTTAAAAAAATTATTTTAATAATCAGGTGTATCTTTTTTTCACGATTTCAACGATATAAAAAACTCATTTTTCGATTTTTTGCAGTCAACGGTGTTTTCCCAAATCACCGCAGATTTGGTGTGCCTATATTAGACACTTTGTAAATATAACAATTTTTGAGGTCCAATGTTTAAACAGTTTTTATATATTCTAAATTACTGGAACCTTTGATTGTACTATGAATTATTTTCCAAATTTCTAAAAAACACAAATTTTGAAATCACGTTTTTAAAAATAAATTTTGTAGTTGTTTTTAAATATGTTCTTAGTATTTCAAAATAACTAACATGCTACGTTTTTGTGGAAATTATCTTTATCAGCACCCAGCCGAAAACTTTAATAATAATATTTTGTCAAAAAATTAGACCAGTACCAGTGGCAGACTATCGCTAGTTTGACAAGGGTTAATGAAAAAATAAAGAAATGAAGAAATATTCAGAGCACAACAAATTATTTTGAACAATAATCCCCTGATATATTATTTATAATAGTTATAAATAAATTTTCATTTAAATTATTAAATTCAATTTTGAAAATTTTAATATACATTTTTATTACATTTTTTATACCTAATTAAAGTTTGTACTTTTATGAACTAATTTTGTTAAAATATTTCTTATAGAATATTTAGTATATGATTCTGATCATTCGAATTGCACGTGAGTACGTAATGTAATGTATATGGGAAGACCTTATCGATATATATGTCATTGAGCACGTTCCTCGCATGAAAATGAAATACGCGGATTCATAACAGAAAGTTTGCCTCAAAATTATCATTATTAGATAATGTTAACGTAAACAAGTCGTAGCCAAAAGGTTGTGAAATTTAAGTCCCAGTCGGGACTTAAATTCCATGATTCAATAGATGAAATTAAATTAGATTAAATTCAATAGATGAAATAGACATTTTTAATAATACTACAATAAAATCCTTACGTTAAAGTAGTTTTTATCAAAGTTTCAAAATTTTAGTTGCTTTTGTTTAAAAATGAGAAATTAAAATATATGTAGCTCAAATTTCCATACGCAACATGCTGAATTATGTATGTTTAAAAGTCTGTCCCCGAAGTATTGATTCCTCTTGGCATAACACTCATATTTTACGATATAACTCGAAAAAAATCTGTAAAAAAAAATAAAAAGTCGGTAATTTTTTTTGTGTGTAAGTTTCAATAGCAGAAGAAATTTCATTGTTCCTAAGTTAACAAAATTTTTCAAACTGTGCATCGTATGATGTTTGTGTTACCGAATTCAACAGCACATTTTTAATGATTCCGAATGAAATAAGAAGAAAATTGAAACTGGCATACACTGTCAAATAGGAGCACGAAGAAGAATATTTTTTCAGATTTTTACATCCACTCTAAATATTTTTTTAAATAATTTTATAATCTGATATTCCAGTCAGAAACACTGATAAAGCTGGTTGAAATTTTAGTCAAAATTGATCAGAGAAAGAACTACATATTTATTGAGAGTTATCAATAATCATCTTCCTAAAATGTGCTTTTAAACCTGCCTTTATTTTTTCAGCGGAAAAGTACTTAAGTTTAAATAGAAATTGTAAATAAATAATATTTAGGTATTTAATTATTACTCATTTTTTCCCCTTCTTTTTTCTTCTTTCTAAAGGGTCCTAAAAGTTTTTCAATGCGTTTTTAGAAAATAAAATAGTTTCAAATGTACACAAATCTGCTTTTGTATTAACTGAAAACGCAGATTAACATTATTTTCGTTTTAAAATTCATCTGCACTACAATCTGCAAATATGATTCTTGATCCCTGCAACGACCTAAACAATGAAATTGACGTACTTTCTTCTAATTTTCTTCATGCAAATGTCGCATGTGCTCTTGAATTAAAATATATAGTAATAAAATATAAAAAATATATATAAATTATATAATATATAATAATATAATAATAATATATATATAATATATATTATATAATTATATATAAATATATATATATATATAATAAAAAATATAATATATATAATATAATAAAATATAGTAATATTAAATTGTAATATTGAGAAATAGAAAAAATAATCTTGATTAAAATCGACTTTTTATAGAAATGAGCAAATCGACGCCTCCACTATTCAATATGAGTCTATATTTGTGGATAGAATGGACTATTCTATATCATTTGTTAAAAGTCTATGAATTATTAAGGGAGCAAAAAGGAAAATAGAAATGAGTCTTTTTTGTCAAGTTCTGTCCATAATAATACTATTTGCATTCTAAAACAAGGACTTATTATCGATATTTTTTAAATTTCTTTGTGGATTTAGAAATCATAGAAAACTCCTCGTAGGAATCAAAAAGGAAGTTATACATTTGCACAATTTTAAATAATAGCGTATTTAAGCAACATTGAAAAAAATGCTCGGCACCCGATTCTGAAACTTTTTTTAGGTTGAAAAGAACATCTACACAAAGTTTCATGTTTTCTTAAAAATTTCAGCCAGTGCTGGACAATTTTCGTTGTACCGTTACATCTAATGTTAGAAAAATGTCAGTAAAAATTGACCATTTTTTTCTCTCTGTAATACAAAAATTATATATAAAATATAATACAAAACATACGTGAAATCTCTGGTCATGGATTTAAATAGAAATTTTTTGTTTATACGTAAAATTATTATATTATTAAATTATACGATTTATTGGTAAAATCGTGTGAAGAGTTGAACGTCGTAGATTTATTACCAGCCAATCAGAATCTGGGAAATCTTTGAAATTTACTAACCAAAACATGGCGCTTAGCAATAAATTTGTCTACTAATGCCAGCATAAAATACGGCAGTTTGGAAAACATTTTTTAAATTGTTTTATAGAAAACTTCCGATCGTATCATGGTTTTGAATTTGAATTTTGATCTTTTAAAATTGAAGCTTCGACAATTTTCAATTCAAACGCTTAATAATTCACACGTATAAAATAGAAGCTCTCAAAATTATTTAATTGAACAATTTTAAATTAAATGACGTTAAACCACAACATTTGAAATTTTAAACTGAAGAATTTAAAAATAATTGCAGAATTAACTAGTGTATTTTTAAATGTTGAGAATTATATAATTTTGAAACAATTTTAAGTTAGAAACATTACAAATTGAACATTTTTAAATTGATCGTTTAAAATTAAACACTTTCCAAATTACAAGTTAAATTATTTTAATTTTAGGTCGTTTGAAATCAATAATTTTTTAGTTTTTATTTAAACATACAAATTCAAAAATTTCACCTGCGAACTAAAAACTCAATAAAATGGAACAATTGAAATTATTCTAACCTTCAAAGCTTAAATTTAGCATTGTGTAATTTCAAAGATTTAAGGCTTTCTATTTGAAACAATTTAGTTTTAAATTGTTTACTTTTTGAATATTTGATTTATAATTGCTCATTTAAAATAAACAGAGAGTATTATTGCTAACTATTTCAAATATGTATTTTTTTTTTAGTAAAAAATTTCAATTTGCAATGTGTTAAAATGGAATATTTTAGACCGAAACAGTATTTGAACATAGTATTTGAAATAGAATAAAAGCGTTTAATTATGAATCTATTAATTTGAAATTATTTTAATACTGAAAATAGTTTATAAAGCTTCAATCGGACGTTTACATTTTTTTAATTATTGAGGCTTTCGAGTTGAAACAGTTCAATTTTTATCGTTATAATCTGTAAATTGCTTAATTTTGAAGAGATTCAGAAGACCCTTCAAACTTAAAGATTTTAGAATTACGCATTGTAAGCTGAATAATTTTTATAATTGAAAAAGTTAACGAATAAACTTAACATTTAAAAAAAAGTTGAAATCGGAGTTATTTAAAACGGAGTGTCTCGTCGTCCCGAAATTCGGGATCAGTAGTGAAGTATTTTTCATAAGCTTGGCTAGTCGTCCCGAATTTTCGGGACGACTAGTCCATCCCCTTTTCCAACTCCCCCAATTTTTCGGTACGACTAGCCACAGCCTATTTAAAATTGCATTTATATCATGAAATTTATGATATTTCAAATGAATAAATAGAGTTTTCTTCTAAAAAATTTGCAAAATTCCCGATCACAAAAAAACCCAGTCATTTCCCGATCCAGCAACTACCATGTTTTAAAATTATTAGTTGTAGTGTAAAAAATGCCAAAAGGTCGAAAAAATGAATTTTTCCAATAAATTGTTTTCATATTTTTGTGAACATCAAAGTATTTATTTGTTCTGAAAATTTTTTATTAGAGGTTTTTTCCTTCAAATTTTATTTTTTATTTATATAAGTATTTATATGATGGAAGTTTTGTCAATTAATATTTTCAAATTTTGTTATACTTTTTGTATATTTCTTTTTGAAGAAAGAAGAACCAATAATATAATATTATTAACAAAACAAATTTTTTTTTTCGAAGTAGGGTAAAAGATATAATATTTCTGCGTCTATATTTTTGATCACCCTTTCAGAAATAGTGCGAAAAAAGTGTAAATAATAAAATTTTTTTGGGCTTACATTCCATCCAGATAATAAGCCTACAGTATTTTAGCTTCGTTTTGAATTTTCATTTCAAGGTATTTTCTTTTAAACTTAACCGGAACCGGTCCTCTTGGTAAAATCTGATCCTGATCCTGATAAAAGAATATTAATTTTGTACATTTTTCTAGTATCTTTCAGTACTTTTTCAAATAATAATGAGGAATTCGAGAGCGAAATTTCGCTAGACTCCCTGATGATATAAAGTAAGGCTTAAATTATTGAAATAAGTTTTAAAAACATACGGTTGGAAAAATGATAAATACGAATTTTCCGCTGTGTGTGTGAGCACTGCTATAAATTTTCCTAGTGAACGATCTTGGACGATTAACTATCACCCAGGCGTGATTGAAAGCGATCTTGTTTAATTGAGCATTTATCGATTAATTATTATGTGAGCTAAACCTAATTTCGAGAAGTCTTATATCGAATTATGAAATAATATTGATAATTTATTGCGAAAACTAAATACGTTTGTAATGTTTTATCTCAAAAGGGACAGGCTGATAAAAGATATTCAAAGTTTTGTATTTAAATTTACGCGTGATAAAATAATAAGTGTTTATTTTGTATAAATGGCAAACAACGTTTTCAAGACTATTCTCTTTAATAAAACTAAAAAGATTCTTCTTTATAAAATTCATGAAATATCCACAGCCCCGCAACGTCTTGAATTCAAAATATCTCACCCAGGGGGCTAGAGTTTATTAAAGTTCCTGTACATAATGCATTTTGTACCTGCACGTAAATATATGAGCACATATTACAATTTTTATAGAACCGAATTTGGAAATTATTTCATAAGTAAACCTGCTGCTGAATAAAGATTTTTTAAATAATTCTTTGAGCGTAAAACATATAAATAAGAAAATAATAACAAAAAACCCTGTATGAGATTCGAAACTCAAAACCATAAATCGTCGCTGATGCTGATCAAAATTCAGTCGTCTAATAAAAAGAGATACGTGAGGTATATAAGGGACCCTTTGCACTAAATATTCATTAGACGACAGAATTATTAACAAAGTAGTTTCGTATTACAGACCTACGAAAAGTCATTTCACCTTTTTTGTTCTTTGCGGTAAAATAAATTTTCGTATCGCTCATGGGGGTAATTCGAGGTGCATTTTTAATACTGCTTTCAGTATAAAGTTGCTTCTTTTATAAAAAAAACATTGTGACAACTTTTCCTCGGATGAATAAGGTAATTTGTAAAATATGTGTATTTTTAGATCTTATGATTTTGTGCCTTATGCCCATGTGGAAATTTTGGACTTAGGCCATTTCTAACAACGGGCGCAGTACTGCGCCTGTAATGGCTAGCTACAGCTGGCTGACCAGTACGGGCATAGTACTGGCTGAAACCCAGGCATAGTACTGCGCCAGTGCTGGACAACCAACACTGGCATACAAGCGCTGGCCCTGTGCTGGTAGAACTCTGGCCTAATGAATGACGGCCAACCCGTTTCTTATGGAGTTACGCCAATCGTCGGTTCAATACTGGCACTGTACGGGCCCAGTAAAAAACGCTGACAATGGCCTCAGGTGGAATTTTCCTTACTCTGCCGGAGTTCACCACCGTCGCAACACTGGCTCAGTACTGGTCACCAGTACATATAATCGGTCATTCGCCAAGTACTGGCTAACGGCTGGCTCCACGATCGGCGCAGTACTATGCCGACAGTATAAATATTTAAAAAAATTTTGAAATACGTTTAAAAGTATGGTTCATGTGTTCTACAGTGTCTAAATACTATAAATACAACTGTCGTGAAAACAACTTTTTTCCTGTTTTTTTTTTAAGAAAAAAATTCTAAGTTCTAAATGTTCAGAAAAAATTACATTTTATGTCAATCTTAAACATGGTAAAATGGTCTAAAACACCTAAAACTCAAACCTTACACGAAAGTTTAAAAAAATTTGTTATTAAAAAATTGTCAAAGTTCACGATCAAATTTCTAAGTTCCGTCGTTAAAAATTTTAAATGTTCATAAAAAATTACATTTCTTGTCATTGTAGAAAGTTGTAAAGTAGTCTAAAACGCCAAAAAACGAAATATTACACGGGGAAAAATTGTAATCGATTTAAATTATTTATTTTAAAATTATTTTATTGATATTCCTGTTAACAGTTCGTATATTTTACATTTACATATCGTCGTATAATAACAAATATTTAATCAGTAAAAAAGAGTTTAAAATTTGGTGTTTTAACTTTTTTGAGCTGTACCTTATGAGGATGGATTTTTTCATCGCATTTCAACTTGTAGGTTTAGCGCAATGGTTAAGACTCCCGACTGCTAGGCGATAGATTTAGGTATAGATGTAGGTTCGATACCCCGTAGCGTTAGAAATTTTATTTGTAATATAATATTTAAGAATGTAATATATGTATTTACTTTATACAGGACCATTAATATTCAAAGTCAAAATACTCGCAATCAATTAATATTTATTTTTTATATACCTTTTTATCATATCGTTAGAGTATAGCAGTAGTGGGTGCTAAAATGAAACAAAATGTTTGAATGAAATTTTAATTTTTGAAATTATAAATAATATTCGGACGATATGCAGTCGTATGATGATGAATGGATAAAGTAGATGCGTCCTAAAAACAATTCAATGATTTTTTATCATTCTTTAAATTAACTGCGGCATTTTCGTACGCCAGGAGTTTGCCAGTACTGGCACAGTACTGCGCCTATTGTGAATTTTCTATAGTGGCAGTACCGCGCCAGCATCGATATTCAGTACCGGGCCAGCACTGGCACCCCAGTACAAAATAGCGTTATCATCCCAGGGATATGCCAGTATAGGTACCAGCACTGGCTGCCAGTAACTTGCCAGTACTAGCCGGTACTGGCGCAGTACTGCGCCCGTTGTGAATTTCCCATTGGGTGGCGTAGGGGTTTATTATTTAGGGCTTTACTATTCGGTACTTATGTATATTTTGAGACTCATATTATTGGGACATGGTTCTGAAATTTACGGATTTGGACTTTAAGGTTGAGATTTGGGAGCGAAGACAAAAATGTAAGAAATTTGATTTATTATTGCTTTTATTATCAATCTATTAAAAACATTAGTATTTACAAATAATAACTTTAAATAAAAATTTAAATATTTTAGATAATACATTTAAATTGTTTTCGAAAACCGTTTATCATAGCCGCATTTCCGCCTACTTTAGCTACTTTTTATGATTTAATTGTGATATTGTATTTAGAGCATTCAAATTGTTTAATTCTACATAAATCATCGTGATTCATGTAATTAAAAAAGTCGATTTTGAACGTTTGAAGTTTTCATTTTTTACCAATGTGATAGCTTGAACATCAAAATTGTTATTTTTTTTGCGATTGCAATTGTAATAATGCCCTAAACTACCCCTAAAGAAAAAAATCTGCCCGAAAGACTGGAAATAATTGTAATTCATTTTTTTTTCCTATACTCTACAAAAGAATGCATACAATTAAAAAATGTTAAAGAAAATAACGATACGCTGCCTGTAAATATTATGTATATTTAAAAAATGTATAATCTTCTTAAAAACTTTTTTTGATTGGAAAAGTATTTATTCACTGAAATTAAGAATTTTCAATGTGAAAGCATCATGGAACCAATGAATCTTCTTGACAATATAAAAATATATTTTTTTATTTTAGTTTTTTTCAGTGAGTGAAGGAATTTGCTGGTATCTATTGATAGTATTTATTTCTGTGTATTAAAAAAATATAACTGACCAAAACTGTACGAATCCAGTCTGAGAAAAAGGCTCTTGAAAGTTGTCTCTTTTTTTGCAGTATCGTTTACTTACTTATTTAGAAAGATTTCACATTTTTTTGCCTTAACATGTCTTCCCAAATGACAACTTTTCCACGCTATTATACGTTTAGAATTTCAAGATTTTTGATTTTTCAACCCATCTTATTACTCATTTGAAATTTTCAGCATTTTTCTTATTTGACCTTTAAGATATTCATCTTGAAATGGAAGTACGGTTCGCAGAAAGTTTTCAATAGACATACATAAATCATAGTGAACAATCTATTTATATTTCATGGAAACTCCTGCATCTCCTATGTAACCTTGTAACTTTGTAACTTACATTTATTTTGACTCATTCGTTTGATGCGATTTCCCATTTCTTCTTTGAAAATTTCCAATAATCGTAAATCATACGGAGAATGAATTTTCTTTTAATATAAATTTTACCACAATATATAAAATCGTCTTAAAGTGGTTGGCATTAAATTCAATAAAATTAGCCTGAAATGAAGACAATGAGGTCTTAAATGTTTATCAATTTTGCTTAAATCCAGAATCAAGAAAGTAAAAAGGACAGAAGGAGGGAGTGACGTCACAACCGGAATTCGAAAGGTTCTTTTGGCATTTCCGGAATATGTAAAACCAATTCACCCTAAAGGGTTATTAATTGGAGACCTTTCTTCGACGAAAATTTATTCTTTGGAATTGAGTTTCATCCTTTGAAGTTTGTTTTTTACTATTGCCATTTGTGAGTAAAATTTTATAGTTGTTATAATGTCTGAACCGAAAGACTATCTAGTCGGTGAAAAAAATAAAAAATAAAATGCTCCCTTTCTAAGAAAAGTGTCTGGACGATATATCGAAGACACTGGGTTAATCTTTTAGTATGAGAATTTATCGATAGGGCTGTACCTACATTATAGGATTCGACAGTTTATAGAGGACAAAAAATATCAAAATGATGCATTAAATTATACATTTAAGGGAGATTTTATGGAAGGGACTGGGAAAATATTTTTATTTATTTGCTTTTTTCTAAATGCATTTTTTGCTCTGCAACTTTGAATTATTAAAAAAATAGCTTCAAAATTCACAAACATCCATCTTTTAATTATCATCAACTTGAGATTCCACTGTTTTAAAATATTTTTATTTGGTATTCCAAATTTGTGACTTCTGAATCTGAAAAGAATCTGAAAATTTTATTATGTTCTACCTATATAGTATGAATGTTAAGTTAGACAAAAAAAAAGTTGTTTGTGAGGCTCATTAAAAATATTTTTTATAATGGATGCGTAACCTTGTCAGGGATTTCTCTGATGAATTTCTTTTTAAAAGTAAGTAAGTGAAAATTCTCCAAAACCGAGGTACAAAATTTAATAAATCGTAAATCACTTTTGTAGGGTGACAGGAAAATTTATGAGAATAAACAATTTATGGATTTTTGCCCTTTTTTAAAAAGTTCAAAATTTCCATACGTACCTGAGCGAGATAGTACGCGCTTGCATGAAGGTGCTGAAACCACAATTCTTTAGAATTTTGATATACGTATAAATATTTAATTTTTATACTGGACTTTAAACTTTAATAAGGATGCGTTTCGTTATGAAAAGTTTTCATATCATAAAAGAATACTTTACCATGAAACACAATGTAGCTTCAGAAATTATTCTTTCATAAAATGCAAACTAGAAAATCTTTTTAATTTATTTTTTGCACATTCGTATCTTGAAAGCAAATATTTTTTGTTTCTAAGGAAAACTGCAATCTAATAAATCTGCAACTTTCTCAAAAAGTAATCACACTATTTTTCGAACTCTTGGGGATACTTTTTAGCAAAGTGCAACATCCTTTGCTCAACTTTACTGTATTTTTTCCCCACAGAGATATTGGTTTAATGATATTGTTTTTAATTTTTTTTTTATCTACTCTATAAACAAAATGTTCGTTATCGAATCAAAAAATGTATATTGGGTAAACATGCAAAAAAGTTAATATAATTTATTAATGATTTTAGGATAAATAATAGATTAAAACTTGCTGGTTCTGACGGTTACATCCTTTGTTGGATGAATTTATTATGTACCTAATATAAAATACTGTTCGACTGCGATAACAGCTGCAAATATGCTCCATTTCCGAATTAAATCGTGTTAACTTTTACTGTTCTGAAACTCATCAAAAATCTTTTATATTCATAATGTTCTATGCGAAATGTGCTTCCTAAATCATGATTCTCATATTTTTCGAGCAAACAGACTTTTTTTTCTTCTTCAGATGTACTATCAGATTTATTAGTTCTTGATATGATTAATGAAATTTTGTTATCTTATAATTATCTTAAATCTCAGGTTAGAAAAATACCTTGTTTTAGCCATTCATTGTTTTCGCCCATTTAAATCTTATTATTAGGTTATTACGTATATTGCTGACATAATTATGGTATCAAAATGTGATTAATTATTGATTAAATATTTATCTGGCGTAGGGTAAGGCGCGCGAGCCAATTCATTGCTGCTAAGAGTTATTTCTTGTCTTACTTTTTATCTAATATCACTTATTTGGCATATTAGTTAAGCATCTTTTCAAGGCTTTGGCCCTGTCGGGGCCAATTCTGGAAAGTTACTCTTGTTTGTTCGTTATAAAATAATTCTAATTACTAATAACTTTTGTAATATATTTTTTCTCTCTTCTTCAGTGATCCTCTATAAGTATCTATCGCCCCCTTCCTCCTCTGCCATCACCCTCCTCCAATTCCCTTAATTCACAGCCTCTCTTTACCCCTAGCTATACCATCTATCTTTAAAACATTTGACCTATTCACCATCCACCCTCTTCCATCTACTTCTTCTACTCTGCCCCTCGCCTCTATCCCTCAACCACTCTTTGCCCCTTGCCGCACTATCTTCCCTCCAAACACCTGCCCTCTTCAACCTCCACCTTCTCGCATCTACCTCTTCCTATCTTCCCCTCTTCCCTTATATCCCCTCCCTTTCGTCCTTTGCCACATCTACTACATACACCAGGCCTGCCCAGATAGGGGAAAACTGCTCAATTGCCACATGTCCGAGTTCCACCACCACTTCCCTCTTCTCAGGTCCAGAGGCTTGGGGGGGGGGTCGCTCTCGTGAAGTTGAAACCCTCTTTGCCTTTCGTTCGTATTGTCCATCCCCTCTATTTCTCATGCACTCTTTCCCCTTGTCACACCATCTGCCCTCCCAACATCTGACTACTGCGCCCTCCACCCTCTCGCATCTACCTCTTCACCTCTTACCTTATATCCCCCCCCCTCTCGCCTTTGGTCACATCCATTACATACACTTTTTCTCTCTTTATCTTTCATTTATATTGCCCCTCCCCTCTATTCCTCACCTACTCTTATTTCTTTCTACACCGTGTATCTTCCACCCCGTGTGGAAAAATTTCGTGGCATTCTGGAATCATGCTAAAGCCAGTACAGTTTTTCTCAAGTCTGTCTATTCACGCAATACTAGCCTGGCGCTACACTGGCGCTTTCTAGTTTTACTACGTGTTTGATTCAAACCTTTCTGTTGTCTAGTCCCATTCTTGGCGCTATCTAGGAGTTCATTACGAATTTGAATATATAAAGATTGTCCAGATTCTAGCTAGTTTCTAGATAGAATCACGGTTTGGACTTAAACAAAAATTACAGAGGTGAATTCATAAAATAATCATTTTTGAATAAAAGATTTGGGAAATTACAATACACAATTGTACAAATGCTCAAGCAATAATTAATTGTAGACTTTCACATATTTAAGATAGTAAGCAATAATTGTTGAATGTGATAGAAATCTTAATACAAGAACTGCAGTTTCAAGAACGATTTTTTGACGAATGTTTAGAAACATTTTGTTTCAATTGAATTATATAGTGAAGTTATAATGAATTTATATTGAATTTATAATAATTATAATATGTATAATGCTATGTATAATATTTATGATATTCCAGAAAATCAAATATTATTATAAAAGATTTATTTAATTTATTTCAATTATTTATTTATTCCGTAAATGATAATTAGGCCTAACGTATTAATTATTTTGAAATAATAAACAATCATTATTTCGTAGCCTAATCACAAGTAAAATCATACAAACTTAATTTTTTTCAATGATTTATTCACAAATCAAGCACTTTTAATGTTTAAAAATTGTTCATGTTTTATTGAAATAAATATTAGGATGTAATGCATCGAAATTCATGTCCGACAAAGAAGAAAAAAAAATTAACTTTTAGATGGCCGAGGTGTTAAGGCGACGGGACAAAGTTACAACAATATAATAGGAAGTTACATCAGAAGTTCGACACCCGGCGTATGTACAAGAGATTTGCGGAAACTCATTTCTTCATTTTTTTGTGTACAAAAACTTTTTTTATATTTTTAATTAACTGCAAAATCTATATATTGGACTTTTATGGCATAAAAAATAATTATATTATTTAATTATTAATTATTTTTTATCAAAATAGCTGATCTGTCTAGAAACTAGTCGATCCGAGCGTTACATCCCAGTCTAGCCACTGGACAGTCAGCCTGTGGCGCGCCAATGTCGACTCAAGGCGGACTGGACAGAAACAGTACAGCGCCACGAAATTTTTCCACACGGGACATCTTTCACTCTCTCCCATATATGCGCTCTCCCCTCGTTCCCGGTCCCTCCCATTATCATAATCTCTACATTACGTCAATCGTTATCCTCAAGTGTTTGTAAAAACGTAATGTGTCGATATCTTAAAGAAATCAGAAAGTAGCATAATCTGTTTACAATATCTAAATAAAAGTTTAAAATTGTAAAGTCATACATCTTGTCCATAATTATTATAATATGCAATACCCTCTAGCCACACCCCTCTCCCCTCTTCGCTATCCCGCTCCCCTTTATTCTTCTCCTACATACATCCGAATCCCTAACTCTTATCCTTGTTCATCCGAATCACTAAGTCTTGTCCCTGATCCTTCAATATATATATTTTTTCTCACTTTTTCCTTTTTTTTGTTACAATCAGATGGTAATCTCATTTTTGTAATATTCACAAAATTAGTAATAAAAAATCCTTTTAAAAAATGCGCTTAAAATATGATACTAAACTTCACATTCTGTCATCTTTTTTAATATGGCCATAATCGAATCTTCATTGAACGAGGTACACAGATATTATAATGTATGTATACCATTAAGCCATTTCCCTTTCAGGGTAGGCGTGACACTACCCGATTCGGGTAGTGTTTCTAGGTGGATAGTTTCTTGTAGTAAATAACTACTACAAGTGTGGGCTCACCACACCCACGATGTGCCAACAGCACTCAGTATTCTTGAATGGTCACCCATCCAAGTACTAACCGCGTCCAACGCTGCTTAACTTCATTGATCTGACGAGAACTGGGTTTTTCAGCGTGGTATGGCCGTTGGCCATATTATAATATTATATTATAATGTATATTATATATATATATATAATATACACTATAATATAATGTAATACAATATTTATAGAAACAAATAGTACAATTTTACAAAGTAAATTGTAGATGATTGAATGAGCAGATTGAAAAAGAAGAAGAGAAAAATTACAAATATTATGAAAGAACAAATTACCTAACTAATAAATTTGTTATTGATTACAATGTATTTAAAACTTTGAAAGCAAAACTTGCTAACAAGAATTCAATTACATATCTGGGCTATAATTAAATGATAAAAATTGCCCCACAATCATTATTTCATAATAATAATCAATATTCATTGATTGTACCGTAGTCTACTTTTATAACTCTTCTATGAATGAATTTACACTGAATCAGATTTTAGAATTAGAGAATGACGATGCTGTTTTCCTTATTTCCTAGAGTCACATGCTTTGAGATATTTTAAGATTTCTTTTTAAATTGCAGTCTGAGATTCCTGAATGGGATTTTTATTCAATGAATAATGCAGTACAGAAAAATATCAAAACTACCACCCTTCGGAGATACAAAGTTAGAGAGAAAATAAGATACTTGACTCTTCCTGATCCAAAGTATTCGTGACAATTTCAGCTTATGTCTTTTGGACTAAATGAACCAATTACTTTCTATAATTACATCTTTCTTTGTTTTAATTTAGGGGGTAATTCTGATTCATTGAACCACTCTAAAATGTCTTTAAAACAGAAAATATTTTATTTTTGCATGAAACTTCGAAAGAAATTAGGCGCTCGGACTTCATGTTAGAGGTCCGGGGTTCGATCCCTGAGCCGGTACCTCTAGACATTTTTCTATTTACTTTTACCGAGGTTCTGGTGGTTCAGATCCCATCTTAAGCTGTCGCTTCCCGTATCATGCACTTAGCTGCAACCCAGTCCGTGGATGGTGGGGTAAAAAACCAGACTTTTCCCAATATATTGAATTAGGCATACTGCTGTTATCAGATTACTTAATTGCATTACAAAAATGCGTTCGTGTCTGATGGTACATTCCGATACATCTCCGTTAAGACTATTCAAAAATCCAACTCTAAACAAAAAATGCCTTCGATAATTGACGTATTGGGCTGTAACAATCTTAAGCCTGAAAGAAAAATGATCTTCATTTTTGCAGAATAGTACATTCGTATTTCGAAGCCGCAAAGAGATGTAGAGAATTATTGAAGAATTATCCGGTTCATTATGAAATTGAGAATTTGCTCAGAAATGTTCAATCACTGATAGTGTTTACTTAATGGCTCTTTATAAACCGATTATGAATCATATCTTAATTGATTCAAAGAAATTATAAGTACGCGTTTCCGGAAAAAATCCTTTCACACCCGTTGATAGAGTTACGAAGATAGTGGAACTGTAGAGATTTTCTGAAATTTTCGCCCGGCGCCGTGTGTCTCACAGTGAGGCGAAATCTGCTTTTTAGTGTTTTTACTCTAATTTACCCTTAATTGATTCTGCACTACCTAGGTGAAAAAGTTATATATATATATATATATATATATACACTGGGACCTGAAACTAGTTACCTCGGATTTACAAATTCCTAGAAATGATGGCCTGCAGTTTCGTGGTGAGAAAGGAGCCCGCGGGGTCGAGAGAGGCTTGTTCAAAAATGCGTGAAACACCAGCAGCGTAGCGACAAAGGAGCAGTGCGCGGGTGCTCATGCGCGTATATTGCGTAATCTTATGTATTCCAATTGGTAATGGTTCACACGGCCCTAACTGTTTACGTTTGGAGACCCTGGAAATAGCTTCAAGGCCAATTGCATGCCATGCCCGAAACCTTAATTCAATCCAGGTTCCAGTGTAGTTTATATATAGTGGACAAGACAATGATATTTTTCATTTGTTTTATAAATTTTTCTGTATAAAACAAATGAAAATTATCAGTGTTTTGTCCACTATATAGAAATTATATATGCAGTTTGTATTATAGAATACCCGATCCAAAAATTTCCGCCCGGTTTTGTAAAAATATCGCCTCGGATTTAGTGCCACTAATTTTTTCCAATATAGTTGCGTATATTGTTCTATTGTATTCCGTCAATTTTATTCTATTTATGATAGAAGCAGCTTACTCTCACAATGGATACTGGATACGCATTTTCCAGCATTTACTCGTAGACTTTTAATTTTATTAATATATATTTTGTTTTGTAAAATAGTACAAAATTGACTAAAATTCTGCGCCTAATAAGCCTAATAAGGTGAAGGTTTTATGTAAATTCTAAATGAAAAAATTGCCAAAAAACTACAAGTCTTAATTATTTTTAAAAATATTAACACAGAAAAACTCTTAACTTTTTTCACCCTAAACTTCAGATAGTTTCGTTGCAGAGTTTTAATCAGTGCGGAAATAAAAGTTGTCCCATAAAGATAAATTTGACAGCTGTATGTAACAGTTGACGGCTATGTTTATCCGCAGATCGATAAACATTATCGGTCAGTGGATAACAATTGTTTGTAATAATGGTTTCAAAATTATTTTCTAGGTATAAGGATTCTTCGAATTTTTACAATATTTTATTTTGAAGTTCAAAATATTACCTCTTGAAAAGAAAAAATTGTAAAATATTATCAAAATATTATGCAATTTTCTGGGGAAATTTCCCTTTAAAATAAGACCAAAACTTTGAAGGATATAAATCATTTCCGAAGTTATTAGTATTTGTTTAAAAAAATTAATATTTAAGGCTTTTTTGTAATATATTCTTAAATAATTAACTTAATTTCCTCAACTTGCGCGTAAACAACAAAGGACTACTTTTTGAAAAATTACCCTTGATATTCCTAATCCGGTGATTTTTCTCGACATTTCAAGTCAACGTTACCTTCTATAGACCTCTTAGTGACTTAGTGCGTATTGAAGTACATATTAGTGGTGATGGTAGTAAAGAGGGGGGTGGCGGCAGAGTCATAAATATGAGAGTGGAGCGGAGGGGGTAAGGGAAGAATGGATATGGCATATAAAGGAAAAGAGAAATAGGTTGATGAGGACTAGGAATGAAGAGAGACTAAGGATTGAGCTGAGCGCAAGGAGAAGGTCAGATGGATAAGGAGGTGGATGGGGTAGAAGGGATGAAGAATCATAGGCGAAAATCGTAAAGGGGAAAATAGGGATTATATGATGAGGGCTAGTAGCAAAGAGTGACTAAGGATTAAGGGTAATGATGGTAGAGAATCAGATGGCATAATCGGGTGAAGGGGTGAGGTATCAAGAAGTACGGTATAGAGGAGAAAGGACGATGGGAGTTTATGGCAGCTAGGAGCAAAGAGGTTCGTGGGAATGCTGGGGAGAATAATTGGGTGGAGTAGCTGCGAGGCGAATCTCAGCTCGGGAATTCAAACTGGACTGTCGAAAACCCGGCTGAACTCGGAAGGTGATTTTCTGCAGTTTTCCTTTCCCCTGGCCAAACGTCCAGGCAAATGCGAGTATTTCTAATAAAGTCGGACGCAGATGCAAATTATCGCTTGATATGATTAAATTCATACAGTGCGTCTAAGCCAACATTAGTAAAAGAGAAATATTCACAGGCCCATGTCCATTGAAGTGGAGTCGTCTGGCGATATATGTACTCAAGCTAAAGGACTTAAATGATACTTTAGCAGCGAGGGTGACCCGTGTATAGACCTCTGTTTCACCGGGGTTTTAAACATAGAAAGCCATAGTACAATAGGTTTTAACCGCAGTGTTACGGGACTCAAATGGACCAGCCTTACAAGACAATAATATTAATAAATGGGTGGAGGAGTTAAGGGATTAATGGGTGTGGTATAGAGGTGAAAATGAATATGGGACCATGTAAGCGAGTGGGAAGAGTTGTCAAGGGGGAAAGAAGGTGACGGAGTGAGGGGGTGGTGATGAATAAGCAGTACGGGTCTTGGGGTGGGGGGGGCATGTTGGGCCCTGCCAGAAAAGGGTCCAGAAAAGGGTCAAGCCGGCACTGCGGATAAGAATGGTGTATACTGTATAGAGGGAAAATGAGGGTGGGATGATAAGGGCTAGCCGCAAAAAGGTGCTAAGGCGAATGCAGGGTGGGTTAGGAGGGGGAGGGATCAAAGGATGGCAGGGTGAAAAAAACTTTCCTTGAAGGTGTTTTCCAATCCCTTCTTGGACTGTTTTTCCAGAAAATTATTAAAATTGTAAGAAAATGTATGTTTGAAGAAATATTTACCAATTCAAAAACTATTCCAGACATTTTTTTTTAATTTTAATTTAGTCAAAAGTCACAATTTTCCAAATCGCTCGAAGAATATAATTTATTGTAATTTTCACACACGCCCAAAAATTTGGATAAAACATTATACTGGATATATGTAGCTAAAACGCAGTTAGATATACTTATTTTTAGAAATTAGAATAAATTAGGACTACAATGCTTCTTTTTTGAGAAAGCAAAAAATTAGCAAATTTCAGAACATATGTATTGAGGCAGTTAAAATTGTATGTAACCTCGAAAAATGTGAAAATTGCTTAATCATGGTTATACTCCATGCAGAATTTTAATATAATGCCAATAAGCGCTACTGTATTCTCTCAAAACAGGATAACGAATAGTGTCGTAAGCGCAAGTCATGAATTCCTGAAGTTCACCCAAATTCCTTCGTGATTAATCAGCCAAGAAAACCTGATAAAATAATTGCTGATAACCGGAATAATCTGTACCATAAAACGACCCACGCTTGTAAAATCGAAAAAATACTTAATTAGTCTGAAACGGATACATCGGATATTCTGCCGTTCCAAATTCAAAAGTCGTATCTTCATTTTGGATGAGTCATCTGCTACTTTACCAAACTTTAGAAAGAAATTAATAAACGCCCTTATTGTCGTTTAGAATTATAAAAAACCATTTTGCAGTATATAATGTTTGAAACACACATTCATAATTCACCCGTCGTCGAAGACCGTAGTTCCCCCCACCCCCTGCCTAAAGTAACGTAGCCGTTGTTTCTGGAAGTTCAGTTACCCAAAATGCTTTCAAAACAGGGAAAATAGGGTTATTTTTTACGAAAATAATATTGAATTCAATATGAAACGCTTTAAATTCCTAAAACTTCAGGTCAAAATATATTTGAATTTTCAAGCAATAAAGATTAATTTTTGCACCAAATGAGATGAATTTTCAACTCAAAACGACAAATTTTCAACAACAAAATAATTAATTCAAAGAAAACAGTTGTATTAACAATAAAATAGTTGAACTTTAAAGCAAAGCAGACAAATTTTCAACAAAATTGTTGAACTTTTAACCAAATAGATAAAGTTTCTATACGAAAAGACGAATTTTTTCGAAGACAGTTGAATTTTTAACAAAGCAATTCATGTTCAATCAGGGAAAATGACTTTTGTACCATGAAAGATTTATTTTCAATCCAAACGGACAAATTTTTAACAAAATAGTTAAATTTTCGAGGAAAAAAGATGACTTTGAGAAAATAGTTGAATTTTCAACAAAACAATCAAGTTTTTAACAAAATGGTTAAATTTCTAACGAAATAGTTTAATTTTAATCCAAAAGACGAATTCTATAAAATACAGTCGAATTTTCAACCCGAAAAGTTGAATTTTCAACAAAAAAATTCATTTTCAACTAAGAAAGATGACTTTTCTGCTAAAAAAGATTAATTTGTCACCAAAAGAGGAATTTTTAACAAAATACAGGAATTTTCAATAAATTAGTTGAATTTTCAACTACAAAAAATAAGTCTCCAACCGAAAATGGAATATTTACATTTTCAGTTTAAGAAATTACTTTTCGATAACATGAAAAAACGAATTTTCAACCAGTTGAATTCAACCAAAAAGGACTAACTTTTAACAAAATAAGTGAATTCTCAACCAAAAAGATGAATTGGCAACAAACATGATTAATTTTCTACCCAAAAAGACGAATTATGAACAAAATAAATAAATTTTCTACCCGATAGTTTAATTTTCAACTTATAAAGGACCGATTTTCCATCAAAAATGGAATAGCTAAATTTTCGAATGAAAAAATTAATTTTTAACAACAAAAAAACTATTTTTCAACATAACAGTTACATTTTCTACCAAGGAATTGAATTTTCAACCATAAAAGATGAATTTTTAAACAATAAGATGAATTTCCAACAAAAAGATAAAATTTCTACTAAGAAGATTAACGTTCCGAAAATATGGTTTTTTCTAATTTAATTTTCTAACAAATAGTTAAGTTTTCAAATAAGTAGCATAATTTTAAACCAAATAGTTAAATTCTCTACAAAAATAGTTGAATCTTCAACTGACATGATGAATTGTCAACCAACCAGTGGCATTTTAAAACAAAAAGCATGGTTGTTCAACCAAGAAGATTGATTTTCAACCAAAAAGGACAAATTTTCAATAAAATACATGAGTTTTCAACCAAACAGTGGAATCTTCAACTAAAAAAGATAAATTTCCAACAAAAAAGTTAAATGTTTGGCAAACAAAAAATTTTACTCAAAATGGATAAGTTAAATTTTTAGTGAAAAAAATTAATTTCGAACCAAAAATGAAACAAAATTTCAACAAAATAGTTACATTTTCAACCAGAGAGATGAATCTTCAACGAGATTTTCAAACAAAAAAATGAATTTTTAACAAAGTAGTTCAACTTTCAACAAAGTAGTTGAATTTTTGACCGAAAAAGATAATTTTTAACAAAATATTTGTATTTTGAACAAATTAATTCAATATTCAACCAAGTCGAATTTTTAACGCAACGAGATAACTTCCGTACCAAAAATATCATAGTTGTCTTTTCAACCAAAAAGAAATTAACTCTCAATAAAAAATAGTAAAATGCGACTTTCTAGTTATTGTCTAAGAGAATATTATTAACAATAATGATAAATTTTTGAACAATTATTTTTGTTAACTTGAATTAATTACTACCTCATTCTAAATTGAAAAAGGGGACAAAAAGTGCAAAATTTTAGAAAAAATTGCAACTTTCTAGCATTATTATTTAATTGATTATTGCCTCATTATAACTGAAAAGTCGAAAACAATTTGAAAAATTCGGAAAAAAGCGCGACTTTCTAACTCTATTCTAACAGGAAAATTCTTAAAACAATCGAATTGAAACTCAACATTTTTCTTCACAATTAGCCATAGAATACGAATACGAATGAAAAATTACTTTTTGAATATCACCCCTATAAGTCTGTTTTATAGGGTCCCATAAGTGAAAAATTGGGTTTCGTGAGATTTTAGCGCTAATTATGATTTTTTTGCGGTTTTTGTTTAAAAATTGTATGTAAACATCTAATTATAAGTAGAAAGTAGTATTTTATGTACTAGAAACAATTTGTATCACAAAAACGGCAAAAAAATCATATTTAGCGACAAAAAATCTCAAACCTCAATTTGTCACTTATGACGTTTTTTGGGACCCTATAAAACAGACTTTTGGGGGTGATATTCAAAAAGTAATTTCTGATTCGTATTCTATGGCTAATTGTGAAGAAAAATGTTGAGTTTCAACTCGAGTCACCTAATATTGACAATTCTGAACAAAATTTACAAAAATGTATTTTTTTTCTCTTGGGAAATACTTGTTAAACTTCATGGGGATTGTGCAACCTTTAAATATAGTTTTTTAAAAAACAAATTTATTTTGTTGTGGATTCGAAAAAATTTCGGGGCTACATGCATGAAAATTCGAAGAAGAAAAAAACATTTCCAATAGATTTTCAGACCATACTAATGCGTAATCTGGATACAAAAAGGTTGCGCATTTGTTTTAGGGGGATAAAGACCGGTGCTTCTACCCCCGCAAATCGGGCCCCCCTCCGTAAAAGGGGTGGCGTGAGGATTTTTAGGGGGTAGGGAGGCTGAGGAAATGCAGAGAGGGCCGAAGAACAAGCGACAGATAAAAGTGAGGGAGGATCCACGAGTGGGGAGGAGCCATCGCGCAGTATATATGCTCGAAAGCAGCAGCAGCATGCTACAGTTCACCAAGCCACAAAACGGTAAGGGTCCATATAAAAAGTCAATTGCAAAAGGTGCACCGAGTGTGAAGGATAACTGGAAAATCGAAAAATAGTGATTGGGTGCGATATTTCGATAAAAATAGTTTTTTTTCAAGTGTATACATATTTTTCTTGTGCAACGATCATGAGCCGATCTTTAGCGACAGCAACCGCGGGTTTCCTGCTTCTTCTGATTCTGCTACCAGAATCTACATACGCCAGGCCTCCCGGTGTCTTCAGGTAGTAATTTCCCTCAATTTTCCTACGTATCAAGGTTTTTCCGTTCTGGTGAAAAAAGTCATCATCTAATTTCATTTATCTGTGTCATGTTAAGTGTATTAAAGATTTGTTTAAAAAGTGAATCCTTATGGGATCAAGAAAGTTTTGTCGTTGATCATTGAAATATATTTTCGTTAACGTTAAATTATAAAAATTTAATTCTTTCATGCATCCATTCATGTAAATAATTATACTTTAAAGACGATTGATTGGAAATGGTTTTTTGAATCAAAGAAAACTCTTCTGATAAGATAGTCGCCCTCAACCTTGATTGGACCTGCAGCTTTTAGTTATATTGCTATTTCAATCTATTGAGAGAAAGTATAAATAATTTTTAAAAACAAGTTTATAAAATATTATATTTATGTATATTTATGGTAATTGGTATGCATAAAATGGATAATAAATTGTATTGATTGCTTCAAGTAAGATGAAAGTTTCTAGCTAGGTTCAATGTTTGATGTGTCATTGCATTTGACAAGTGCATTTGAAGTGCATAATGATATGTACAAAATTAATAAAACATTTATGAGATAATCATTTTTTATATTCTTTTGTTTGGAATTCTCTCTTGCAGTTAGAAGCAATTTTTTGATAAACTAACACTTGTTTCCAACCTCGGTTAATATTGAAGAGCAAAGTTTTTGTAATTGTTATTTTGATTGTGATAATAATTTCTTTCTTTCGAAAAGAATGATCTCGCAAAGCATAACACTATGATTCCGTGAACCTACTAAGCATTTGTGCCTACTACACTGAGAAAATGATTTAGTTTGGGCAACAAAACGATTTGGTTGCTATAAAAGCAACAGCATTTTTTTCGTCTGAACAAAAATTTTTTTTCAAGTAACCTTTTGTTGAACCAACACATTTATTGTTTCAATTAAAATAGAAATTTTATTCATTCAACAGAAGGTTTGTTGAAAGAATATAAATTTTCATGAGGAAATAAGAAAAATTGTTGTCCGAACACAACAATTTTCTCAAAATACTTAAAGCAGTACACTGGAGATATTGGCAATTTTTGTTGTTGAAAAAAATGTTCTGATTCTGGTGAGGAATTTAACACTCTTTTTTAATTCACCGGAAAATTTGATGAAATTAGCAAAATGATCGTGCTTTTTCTGAAAATGAAAATGTTATTTTTTTCTCAAAAAAAAGGGAGACAAGAAAAAAGTTTAAAAAACAAAGTTGTTTCTCTTGAGACGCTCTACAAAAAGCTCCTCTGCAAAATTTTCAAAAATGATTGTTTTTTTAATAACGAAAAAGTTTGTCTGCAACTTGACCTCATAGAAATTAAAAAATAATAAATTCTTGAAGTTTATAAATAAATAACTATATTTGATAATAATTTATTTATTTTCAAGTATTGAATGAGGCCAAGTTGTAGAGAATCTTCTTTCTGAGAATTAGTTTTTCACGAAAAATAATCTTATTATGCCTTTTGAATTGTTCTTATCATTGTAATATCGGATGGGGAAACTGATATTCAAATATTCCAAAATGGCGAGTTTGAAAAGTGGAAGAGGAAGTTTTTGTCGAAAAGTTAAATATCCTAATTAGTTAAATGAACCAAAAAAGTTGGGCTTATTTTGAGTCGGATTATGATCAAAAGCAGTACCTTTTAGGCAAAACAGAACTTTAATTGAGTTTTTAGACATATATTTCTAAAAACTCAATGTAGGCAATGGCTAGAAGTGAGACCTGAAAAATAAGACGCCGAAAAAGTGGACCGGGTTTCCTTCTGTGTAGCGTTTAAAAAAAGATGTTAAAAAAATGTTTGGCACTGGGTACTAAAATTTTTCTAATGACTAAGGAACCTTCGCGACAAATTTAATGTTTTTATAACAATCTCAGCTTAAAATATACAATATATACATTTGGAGAAAATTAGTAAAAAATTATATAATCAAAATGTACATACGTGTGAAAAATGGTTGAATAGTCAGACATTAGATTAGAGTATCAGATAAAAATGTTGATAAAGGAAAAATTCTTATCGTGGAAAATTATCTGGAAGACTAAATTAAAGACTAATTTGATATAAGATGGAAGTTGCTAATTAAATAAAAAGTGCACACCTCTATTTTATTGTATTCGACTTTTTGATTGAAGTTTTTCATTTACTGCAAAAGCGGAACTTAAAAAATGTATAAGGAAGATGAAAAGTATTTGGATTTTCGTATGATAATATTGGTCATGTTACCCAAGGATTTTCCAGGTGTCCCTTGCATATTATTATACATTTCGTACTTTAGCAAGTATACCTGTTTATGAATTAGATACGCCCCAGCAACCTAATTATTCGCATAAAGTTGATGTTTGAAACATGGAAGTGACACGCTGGCAGTCATTTCATTCAGATACATTTCTATTTAGAAACATTCAAAACAGTTAACGATCGATTGTGCTAAAATTAACCTAAAGATTTATATGATTACTTTCTGTGTCAAATTGCGTAAATTCACTTACATATTTTCTTTTGAAATGCTCTGAAATCTTATCAGTCTTGATGATATGGTCATTCAAATGAAAATTATAGTAAATTATAATTAGTTTCGCTAAATTCAATTAATTTTTTTGACTTCAAATCGACAGCAACAAAATTACTTTATGAAAAAAAATATTCTTGGTACAAAGAATGCAAAATATGCATCATTGTACGTGAGTGTATCCGCTGACGCAAAATGATAGCGTAGATTTGCAGTGAGTGATGCAACAAGTGTGAACATTTAAGTCCCAATTGAAAATAACGTGGTCGACTAAATTTTTTAGTATTATTGGTACACGAAATTAGAGAATGGCTTTTATTACTTAGGATTATTAAATCATAATGTAATATTAAGTAAAAAAAATTTGTTTCAGTCGTCAAAAACGAGTTTCTGATCAAAGACTGGCAGAACTTGAAACACTGATGGCACTATCAAGATTGAAAGGCAAACTAGTCACAGTTCCAATTGGATTTGGACGCGTGGATCCAGCTAAAATGTAAGTTATACATATAATAATTTTCTTTTTTGGAAAAAAACTTTTTTAAAAAACAAAAACTTAAGAATGTCAATTTTTGTAACAAAATTGCACAAGAAGGCTTAAAAGGAAGTATGTTTGAAAAAATCTGTTTTTAAGAACATATACTCAAGAAAGTCAGTTTGTGTAACATAATTGACTTTTTGGAGTAGATGTTTTTTAAAAACTGATTTTTTTAAACATACTTCTTTTTAAGCCTACTTGTGCAATTTTGGTACACAATTTGATTTTCTTAAGTTTATGTTTTTTTCAATTTCCTTCCATAAATTTAATGAACAGAGACATTAAGCTATTTGTGCTGTTCTCAAAAGTTCGGTTCTTGGTCAACCCTAAAATAATCATTTTCATTATTTTCTTTGATTCTTCCAGTAAAATTGACTAATGAATAAACAAAAACATTTATTTGCTAAAACTGAGAGAAATTGAAACTGGAAAGCTTTGCGTGACCTGGTAAAAAGTTGGCGGAAGTGTTCAATTAATAATTCAAAAAGATGAAAATGATTCGGATCTTGTGTAGGTAAAGCTTTCAAATATGCAACTCTTTATATCCGGATCCGTGATGCTTTGCGGAAGTGTATCCGAAAAGTTGAGAGATTTCTTTATATGTCCGTTTTTTGGACAGCGTTGTCGAATCTCTCTCGAGTGTGGGTGTTGGTTGCGCAGAGAAAATATTCCTGTCAATACACTCACCAGTCGAATGGATTAGAATGGAAATGATCAGGGCGATTAGAGTAGGAATCTATAGTAATCGTTTCGAAAACTTTTAGTGAATCACATGCGATAGTTTTAAACACCAGCCAACCAATTCTGAGCGAAACCCCATCTTTTTCGTATCCAAAATAAACTCCACTTGCATTAGTCGGAAGCAAAGCTTTATATTTGTATCGTCCTTACTTTAGAATTAGGTATTTTGTTCCTAAGGATTATATACCAGCAAATTAAAAAATATATCGTTTTGAAAATGGAAGCTGTTAAGCTTTTTTAATCTTCAATAAAACGTTCCGGTTTAAAAGATTTTATGCTAGAACATCCTTTGTAATTTTGAAATTTTTGATTGAAATTTTCAAATTGTAATTTTAAAATTGAGGTGTATATAAGCTTATATACAGGAGTTATACGTTTTTAAAACGCACTGCGTGACTTACTCGATTCTTTTTAGAAGTCGTCGACACTTCAAATTTTATTGCAGCGTTCAAAAGTGAAAAATTGTTTAAAAGTTTGAAAATAATGTTGGTGTTCTTACTCACCTCATATTTTTATGATTTGAAAAAAGAGCTATTTGTTTTTTTTTTTAATGTATTGAAATTAACGACGTTTTCAAGTAATTGTTAAAAATGAAACGGTAACTTCAAAATCTAAGATGATTAAATCTTCGATAATTGTTTAATTGTTTAATTCATGAGTTCCGGTTTAATAAAATTGAATCAATTCAATGCAGTATTTGAAATATTTGAAGCTGATTACGATTTAATCATTTTAAAATTATAATCGTAACAATTTAGACAATTTTAAGCCTTCAGAATTACACCACAATTGTTTTTTTAGGTGCTGATTACAACTTAATAATAGTATATTGTGCTACAAGTTGAAAAAGCGAGAGATTTAAAACGAGTGTGAAGTTAGCTACCCGAGCGGAGCGAGGGTGGCTATCACACGAGTTTTAAATCGTCGCTTTTTCAATGTGTGGGACACGATACTTTTTCAATAATTTGTGCAAAAGTGCTAGTTTTTGTTTACCTGTTTTTTGTGAAAGAGAAGGCGATTTTTTGTCGATTGACGCAACAATGACAATGGCAATTATCAAAACCATGGCAATAATATGGCAGTAATAATAAGCTGGTTCTCACAATTGAATAGTTGGCCCATAAAGTTCAGGGCTTCAAAATTTCCGATTTTTCGTGAAAAAAACCAAGCACAGTATTCTCGGAGAAACTGACGGTGTTTTTTTGCTTTTGCCAAGTGACAAAAGTACATACAAAATACACAACTCGAGACTTTATTTCAGGAAATTGATTTTAGGTTAGGGACGACAGTCGGAAAATAGAATGAAGTTGGCTGCGCAAGACGCACGAGTACACCCGAGGCAGCACGAACCCACCCGAAATAACATTTACTTTTGTCACTGTGCCTCACTTTTATCACTGTCCATTTACTTTTTCCACTACATCTGTCCACTTTTGTCACTGTTGCCCGGAAAGGTCGGCACTGCGCATGCGCCACGTCATCGACCAAAAATCGATCACTTTTTACACCAAAAACAGGTGGAAAAACTGGCACTTTTTCGCGAATTATAGAAAAAAATATTTGTTTTTATGGTATATTTATTTTAAAACGAATATTATAATTCCAATACAAAAACCTTTATTTAATAAAAAAATTGAAATTCGGTACTTTTGAATTTCATTTCATTTTTGAAAGTAAAATAAAGGGTGGCGCAAAACTGAATCAAAATCACACTTTTAATACTTTGACCTTAAAAGTGAATTTGAAGTTGACTGTTTTAATAATTTGTCCACTCTCTAAATATGAATCAGTGAAAAATTCACTGATTGAAATAGTAGTTGGACATTCCACTGATTAATCAGTGATTCCGGACTTTTCACTAATCAATTCAGTAACACAAGAGTAAATCATGCGAGGCATAACCTCTAAGTTTTAAAGTAAAGCGTTGTCGTTATTCTTTTACTTACGTAGCAAAAATAATTTTTTTAAGAAATAAATTTTTGAATTTTTGGACTGTAAGTGTGCTGAATTTACTGCGGGAAAAATATACTCTAACTCGTATAAAAAGTGCTTACTTGACGGGTGTGTATATGACATTCTACTAAAATTTTATTTTATTATGACTGCTAAATTGACGTGGTGCAGTGCTGCCAACTCTCAAAAGTGAAACTTTCACTGAATGAATAAGTAGCTTTTCACTGGTTGTCAGTGACCGGATTCTAGCTATTTGAATCAGTGAGATTTCACTGACAATCAGTGAGTTTCCACTGATTCAGATTTAGAGAGCACACTTCTTCGTGCAATTTTCGCATATTCAACTATTATTTAATGAAAATTTCATTCTCTATTCTTATTATAAAATTAGAGTTTTGAAGTTAAACTAGAGTTTAAAAAAATCGTTGGTTACATGATTACGAAAGCCTTTTTGTAAAATCATATAACATCTCTCTTTATTTAAACGTGTACAATGGTAGATATGACAATTATTCATCAAATAAAAATTGTACACAATTATCACAAATGTGCTGTCTTAATGTGCCGAATGAATTGGATCAATTAAATGGACAGTGAAGGAGTTTATTTCTTCTTTATTGGATTATTATGGGTCTCCATAGTAATCAAAATAAATATTTGGCCATTCATAGATTTTAATTTTTTACTCGCATTTATTTTTTGTCAGTCCTTCAAATAAAGTTTGAATTTCAACTTTTGGAATTTACCTAACAGAATTAAAATTATATCTGCAATAATTTTTTATAATACGTGTGCGCGACTTGATCATCAGATCCTCGTGATTCATTATCAAAAAAGCTCAGCCTCCGTACTTTGAACCGTGCAAACAAAATTCCAATTCTGATTAGAATCTCGTGTAAATGAGCCAGACTGAAAATATGGGAAACTAAGTAGGGCCTTGTTAGGCTCCTATATAGATCTTTCTCCTGCCTAAGGCAGTTATTATGTAACTTCATGCCGCAATAAGCACAGTGTTCGCTCACGTGCCAGATTTTACTCCTGAATCTGAAGTTCGTCTTGAGCAACATTGTTGGAATATTTATTGTTATAGCAATACTTTTACCTGATTGAGACAAATATTAATTTTAAATGCATTTGATACGTTTTGTTTATCGCATAAAAGACTATAGTTTCAGAGATGCATTGTCTTTCCTATATGATTATCAGATACATCTGGTTTTGAGATAAGACAGAAAGCAATCCCTTTCATTTAATATTGTCTCAGATTTGTTGTACAATATACCATTCAGTGTCTTTGAAATAACTCAAACAATATGTTATTGAATCTCACTGCCAGTCGTTATAACAATATTTCACGCAGTGTCTTTGACATTGTTATAACAATATATCATTCAGTATATTCGATTTTATTATAACAATATCTTATCGCATCTCCCAGACACTAATATTACAATTGTAACATTCATATTGTTCTAACAACAGAGAAAACTCAGTCAGGTGAGAGAACAGAATCAGTTCTATAGCACTTGTCATATTATAAATCAAGTGTATCCCATTCTTTGACCAGAAGGCAAAATAATTTCTATGTCAAGAGCACCTTTAGATTTACAATACTTGATCTATGGACAACAAAATATTTGGTTGATCTAATACAAATGTTTGATTAATAAATTTTTACCAAAATTTAAAATTTTCAGATTGTTGTCCTTTATTATAATTTATTGTATTTTAGTGTGAAAAAACATTTGCAGCGGGTTTGTGCACATATTTATACAATTTCGCGAAGGTGAAAAACTTGTTAGAAAAAGTTAGCAAAATTATAGTGGTACTTGTCACGGAGAAATAAGAGGGGACATGCAATGGAAAACGGTAATGGAGCCCCTAACTAGTTTATGAGTACGCGAGAATGTCCTAGGAATAAAATTCTGTTTCTATATTCTATTGTATTCAGTGTCGTTCTACTGCAACGGAAATTTGTTTACGGTAGTTGAAGAGATCCTGAATGTACTCGGGGAATTCCTTATTCGATCACTAAAGCACTGATGAGGCGTATACACTGTGAAAAATAGTTTTGCCTATTATATCTCGCTGGAACACTTTATTTTCATCTAGCTGAAAAGACTTATCGATTTTTTCAATCTTTTTTAACAATAGTTCATTTCGTTTTTAAATCTCATCACGTATCTATGTAATTTGCGAAAATTTATAAAAATATTTTCTCCTTCGAATCTCAACATTTTGCAATTTTCCCAGATTCATTTTGCGAGAGGAATGAATCTTTTAGAAAATCAGGAAGCTCATCACGAAGTTCATCCGGGCTCGCGAAACTTTTGAGATGAATCTCGTTATTTTCATACATGTTTCGCCCATTTTAAACATTTAAAAACTATTTCCAGTTGGAAATGGGGAAAATAGCAAAATATGTGTTTGTTATCTTCATTTGGTAGAAGAATTCAAGATTACGATTTCCTTCAAGAAGATTTATGCGAAACTGACCTTACGCCAAGGCAAGCTTCGAAACGCGGTCACGACTAGTCGATCAATGAGATGAATCAACGTTGCTTAAAATTCAGTGACTTTTACCGATTGGTTAATTAAATTTCTCTGCTGCGTTTGAACTTTTCATTGGACCAGTTACGTGACAATCTTACGCACTTATCTCTTCCGTATACCTGATTTTTCAAGAGACTTTATCCCACCAGATTCGAAAATTGACAATAATAAGTATTAAGAAATTATTTTTTAATTTAAAATCAAAAATTTACAAGTCTGGAAAAAATTATAATAAACTATACATGAAGATTTTATAAAAGTTAGGAATTTCTTAAAATAAGAGGATCCGGAACCTAATTTAATTTATGTGATCAATTATTACGTCCACGCTTTCCATTGAAGTGCTATAAATGTATGAATAAATCGTTTTATGAAGAGTACAAGCAAGTCACTGGCGCCAGAAGAATTCGCATTTTAGTCTCACGTGGGTGATATTCATGAAAATAGGCCTAATACATTAGAATCGTTGAAAAATGTTAAGACCTATTCCTTTGCTTTTATTTATTTATTTTTTGAACCCGGAAATTTTCGAGGCTCAAGCCTGTTACCGAAGGCGTGCTGACTCGCATAAAATATAAATGGTTCAATGAAATAAGAATGCAAAGCGGATATTTGCGTTTCCTGGTCGTAAATATTTTTTTTCTTGACTGATGCAGCTTACGTTAGATTTTAAATTTTTGGAGATAATACTTTAAGATTGAAAAAAAGCTTTAAAAATAAATTGGGATTTTCTTATTTTAACTGACGTATTCGACTTAAAAATTGTAAAAAGATATTTTAGAAAATGATTTCTACTCTACACTTTAGAGATTCTTTCTACAAATATGAAAGACTCTGAATACATAATTATTTATTACAATTTATTACAATAAATTTATATTTATCACAATAAACATAATTATGACAAAGGAAATTTCAAATTTATTATAATTATTAATTTTCTGATTTTTTTTCTGATTTCAGAGGCCGTAAACGACGATCAAGTGCAGGAACTAACATACAAAACCTTCGACAATTTTTGCAAAATATTTCGCAAGATGCAGAATTGATTGACGATGACAGAACAGAAATGCTCCCTGCATCTTGGGTAAGTTTATAAAATATTTAATTTTACCAGAATTCTAATTTTTAAATTACTTAAAAAGTCTTCAAAATCAAATTTTATTGACATTTATGTTTTCCAAACTTTGGAACACTATCAAACTCATATCATTTTCTAATTGCAATTTTAATTATGAAATTTATTTTATTCGTCAAAAATTTTTCATTTCTTATTTGTGTTTTTCAAAATTTGGATATTCTAACACCCATGTAATTTTCTAATTTTGTATTTATCCTCTTATTTATGTCCTTTCTTTAATAAGCTTCAAGAATTGAAGGTCCGAGTATTCGGACTAAATTATTTTTCAAATCATAATTTACACTCATTAACGAAAATTCACACATGTGATGATATATTCCAGACATAATAAATTGAGAAAGCTCCACATGTTCATGGCATGTGTCCTAAAAGCCAAAGTTCGCTCATTATTGACTTACATTGATTATTATGCAGAGTGATTTCACGTTTTCCATCTACACACTCGAGTTAAGATTGCATCATACGATGTTCAAAAAATACGTTCATTCATTTCTTCACCGTTATTTACTATCGCCAGTTTATAGCACCCGTGCACATTAGGGAGGTCCACATTTTTTTTTTACGAATTTTTATGCATATTCCCCTTCCCAAATTTGTTTGAATTTACAAAATAATAAATGAGTTAAAAAATTATATTTAGAGGTCACGCAAACTCCATGAAGTTTAACACGTATTTCACATCAGAAAAAAGACGTTTTTGTCAATTTCATTCAGAATTGCCAATATTTGGTGTGTCGTATTGATCCTCATCATTTCTCTCCATAATTAGCCAGAGAAAAAAAATCAAAAATTACTTTTGGGATTTCATCCCCATAAGTTTGTTTTATAGAGACCCAAAAAAAACCTATAAGTGAAAAAATTGGTTTTTCGATTTTTGGCGATGAATATTATTTTACTGCTCATTAGATATTCAAATAAGTTGTTAAAACAATTTGTGATTGTTTCTAGCAATCTTCTCTTAGAATAGAGTTAGAAAATCGCAGTTTCTTTCTAAATTTTTCAATTTGCTTTAAACTTTTCAGTTGAAGTGAGGCAATAATCAATTCAGGCTAACAAAAATAATTGTTTAAACAATGTATTATTATTTAAAACAGTATTCTCTTAGAATAATGCTACAAAGTTGCATTTACATTTTTTTGTCCACTTCTGACATAGAGTGAGGTAATAATTAATTAAGGCTAACAAAAATAATTGTTTCATCAAACTATTATTGTTTGTAACTATGTTCTGTAGTAATGCTAGAATTTCGCGGTTTTATCTGAAATATTTTACTTTGCTTTGGCATTTTAGTTATAAAAAAAATAATAAATAAACATCTGAGAGAACCATTTTTTAAACAATCTCTTTCATTTTTGTGGATATATTTTCATGAAATAGATCCAAATATTAAAAATATTCTTCAAATTTCCTACATGGATCATATTGAATGTAACTTTTCCTTGAAATGGTTACTGAGAGCCTTTTTGTTCAAATTAATAATTTTAAAACATGAGCAAAATTACTTTATTCTGAAAAATGTAATATTATTTTAAAAATGATTCTTGATGATGTTATTTATTATTTGTTCATAAATGAAATGTCAGAGAGAAGCGGAAAAATTAAGAAAAAGCCTCAAAATTCTAGTATCAATTTAAGATAAGGTAGTCCTAAACAATAATGCATTTTTTAAACAATTGAATTAAATATGACCTCAATAAGTGAAAAGTGGGCAAAAAGTTAAAAATTTCGGGGGAAACGCAACTATCTATCATACCTATAGGAGAAGATGACTATAAACAATAATAATTTGTTCAAACAGTTGTGTTTATTTAATTGCATTGAATATCACCTCGCTCTTACGGAAAAGTGGATAAAAACTTGCTATAAAGAATAATCAGTTTTTTAAACAGTTTATTTAAACATCTAGTAATTAGTATAAAGAAATATTTCATGTATTAGAAACAATTTGTACTCATTTTTTGGGACCCTGTAAAACAACTTATGGGGTGAAATTCAAAATTAATTGTTGATTCTCATTCTTTGGCTAATTTTAGAAACAAATTTTGATGGTCAACTCGATAACCTAATATTGAACGCATTTATTTTTTTGTTGATTCAAACAAACTGGGGGGGGGGGGTATGTATGAAAACTCGAAGAAAAAAATTTCCAATGCATTTTTGGACCACCTTGGTGCACATATAAGGCATCTTTCAATTTTATTATATTTCCTTCTTTCATCAAAAGCTCTCTTGATTTTTTAAATTGAAGTTTTAATGGAAAATCAATGTACATAAATCAAATTTTTTTTTTTTAATTTTAGAATGTGTATTTAATCATTTTTCTTTTATTTCAGTTACAGAATGACGCGAATGATCGGCGCGGCAATGAAATGAAAGACCCTCCGTTCTTCTAAGTTAAAATTTACTGACAAAAGAGCAACGAAGGTAAAAAGTCATGAGAGGATCCCAATCCTCACCGCCCGAACAGTATTAGCGTATTTTCTGCCGTCCGAAACTAAGCTCTACACTGAAGTTTATTTGAATTTATGATTCGAGGATTAAAGAATTAATTAGAAATGTATAATCGACACTTACCGCCAGGAATGAATTTTGAGGAAAGATCTACAAACCAGTCAAGACATTCGCAACTCACTATGTTCTTTACCTGAAGCATTATTTTCTTCAACGCGCAAATCTGGAAAAAAATATTTCCACCAATATGTGTGCTATTTGTGAAATCGGATATGTTTAAGGTCTAAGTAGTTAAATGAAAAGAGAACTATTTTTAAATACTTAGACTTTCGAAAAATGAAGTGGAAATATTTTTTTCCTGGCGTATATGTAAACAGTATTTCCGGACAAGGTGTCGTAAACGCATTGCAATTTTAGTTAGGTATTTATTTAACTTATTAGCAATTCTTATTTATTGTATTAGTATTATAATTATAGTTATGATTATGCAGATCATATTGTCCAAAAGTGTGTCTCGAGTGACTTCTGAACCTCGTCGATCAAAATGGTATTTCAATTATAAAAATATTTTCCAATGTTGTAAAAGAATTCCAGAATCTTGCAATTTATCGAATCAATCGAATTAGTCTAATTGATCAAATGATATTTTTTTAAATATTCGACGAGTGACTACATCTGTAATGGTCTGATGATATTTCGATCGCGATGGCGCCTCTTTTGCAATCGGTGAGATTTTTAAAATCATTTATATCATTTATGCCATTTATATTATATTAAGCAAATTTGCGTCAGCATACTTTGTCAATAATTATGATAACTTTGTCGCGTATCAAGATCGTGGTCTATCATTATTTATTAAGTTTAGATATTGCGCCGTAAGATTAAATCCGCGAAAAGCCATCGTGATCACGATTAATTGTATTAGCGAAATTTTTAATTATAATAATTTATTAGCTCGAGGGAAGAAGTGATTCGAATTTGTATTGAATTAAATTAAACTAAAGAATTTTCTTTTAGAAAATTTAGAAGTATTATCAAATGTTACGGAAGCAGTGCTTCTTCGTATTTTATCTTAATAAATAATTCAATAGCTTCTTTTCTCGAGGTTCTTAGCTAGCTCTGATATTAGAATTTTTATTTATTCTTGAAAAAACCAGTAATTAATGTATCATTACTCTGGAGTTCTCTGCAAGATGATATTTATTTGTGGAGAGAACTTAAGACTTTCACATTTCTTGAGGACAGTGCTCTTTCAAATGTTAAAGAAATGTTTGCATATTGTAAAATAAGAGTATATATGGATTATGGATACGCCAATAAAGTATTTATCTTATTGTTAAATAGAAAAGAAGACAGAGCCTTTAATTACGATGCATATTCTTGTTGTATCATATACTAGCCAACTTTTTGTGATAAATGTTCATTTATCTGCCCCATGTAACTAGGCAGAGTCATTATTTATTCAATATTCATGTTCCTAATTTATTGTCATCTATCGTTTCATGTGAGAATATAATGAAATAATGTATTCGGAGATGTTTATTTTGTAAGTGGTCACGAATTTGTGTGCAACTTCGGATACAATAAACACAGAATCCACTAATTAATGTAATTTTTCATTTCATTTTCCCACTACTGTTTTTATTACTTATATGATTAAAAATTCTATTTTATCAAACAATTGATTCGCATTATGTAAAAATTTATTATCAATTATTGTCAAACTTTTCTAGACAGTAATTTATTAAATCGGTGTATAACATATTCTTGACTTTTCAATAAAAAAGTTTTATTTTCTGAAATATATTTAATAAAGAAAAATTCACGTCACATCTGCTTTTTCTATTTTTAACATTCGCGTGAAGACTTTAAAGTTGTACATTAATAGCATAATAATTACTGTTTTCACTTGAAAAATTTTCTGGAAAAATTGGCTATCGAATCAGAATTTTAAAAAACTTGTAATTATTGGGGGAATTTAATTATATTCTATCCAGACGTAGTCATAGGGATAATAGTTCATCACCCACTGAATATTTTTCACTAGCATAAAATGAACGCGCGCGAAGTGCGCATTCACGTCCATGGATTTTTATTTCATAATATTAAAAATGTACAAAATTTAAAAATCTATTATTAAACAAAATTTTTAATATTAAAACTTCAAGCAAATTTTGAAACAGTAAATCATAATTTCGAATTGAAAGCGTTCGAAATATAAAAAAAATATTGAACGATTTTAAATTGGAAACGTTCCGTATCAACAAATTTTAGATTTGGTAAAATTCTGAGAAAAGAACAATATTTCGAATGGAATGAAAAGGAATTGAACTTGTATCATTTATAAATAAAATCGTGTAAAACTGAATAATTTGAAATTGAAAACTTTTTAATCGGAAACTCTCAAAATTGAAAATTTTCAAACAAAAGTGTTGAAAATTAGACAATTTCATTAGAAAAGGAGGTGACACTATATCATTTCTAATACAAAGCGTTCAAAATTCAACAATTTTATTTTTAATAGAAGAATCTCGGAATTGAGTATTTTCAAATTAAAATTGCGAAAATAGGACAATCTTAAAACGTTAAAAATTGAATATTTTCAGATTAGAATTTTGAAAATTGGATCGTTAAAATTAAACGCTCAAAATGAAATAAATTAAAATTAAAAACTTTTGAATTTAATCATTTTAAATTCGAAGAGGTTACAATTTGACAATTTGAAATTGAAAACTAATTGAATGTTTGAAATTTCTGATATTCTAAAATTTTAAAATGTGTTTACATAAAAAAAAATTATTTAACGTTAAAATTGATTGAACAAAATTTCCTAAGATCAAACAATCAATTCAGCGTCATTTTCACCGTTCAAAATGGAAAATTTGTTGAATTTAAACTTCTAAAATTGAATTATGCTAGCAAAAATCTTTCAAAATGAGAAGTAATTTTAAATGGGAAGCATTAAAAATGAAAAAATGTCTTCTACGGAACGTGAAAATTAAAAGAATCTGAACTTCATTTAAAACTGAAAAAAGAATTTAGTCACCAAGAATTGTGAATTGTGTAAATCGTTTAAAAATTAAAATTAATTAATAAAAAATTAATTTCAAATTCTTAATTATATTCTTCGAAAATCAAACATTTCAATTTTAATTACAAAATTGAAACTCATAAAAGGGAAACATTGAACAATTCTTGTTCAACATGAAAATGCAGAACTCTAAAATTGTAAACACTCAAAATTAAAGAAATTATTCAATTACTGAGGTATCAATTTCAGCTATTTTTTAAAACTATTTCAATTTTAAATAACACAATTTTTAACATTTCAATTTTAAATTGTTTAATTCAATAAAAATCCAGTGAAAATCTTCTCATTTTTAGGGCTTTAATTTGAGATATTATTGTCATCATTTTTCATCGTTTTGAATTTGTTCTGGCAGCATATAATTCAAAATTGTTTAATTAAAAATTCTCTGAATTTAAACTTGTACAACTATCAAGTCTTTCAATCTAATATTCTACGATTTCGAAGAATTTAAAATATACATGTAAATTTGAAAACAAACTAAAAAAATTAGGTTTCTGTGCAAAAAAAAATTCACCATAATTGTCAACGTTAAAAATTGAAGAATTCAATAACAGCGAACCTTCAAAGTTTAATTATTCTAAATACATTAAAAATTATATGATTACTGATTTTAAACTTTCCAAATTAATGAATTCAAACTTTAAGCGTTAAAAATTAAACAATTCCAAACTTCGTTTAAAAGTTGGTGCATTCTTAAATTAGGATCTTGAATCAAAGTCGTTAAAAATGATTAATTTTAAAATTGTGAATCACGATTTTTAATTTTTAATAATTGTAATTTAAAGTGCAAAATTATAATAACTTGAAAATAAATGATAAAGCATTTCCATGCAAGGAAAATTTTAGAAAGAAGAAAATTTTATAAGATGTCAAATTGACGTATATTAATAAACTGTCACATTGATATGACATACAAAGTCGCGAGACCAAAAACACATAGGCAGGATGAATGAATGGTAGATTATTATATTTTTCATTGTAATTTTCAACATTACTTTTCAAATTGATATCTTAATTCATAATTTAATAAGTCAAAAATGCAAATAATTTAATGAATTGATATTAAGACACCTGGGTACCCAGGTGCCCACCACGGTACATTTTTGCATGCAAGTGGAGTAAAAATTAAAATTTCGCTTAGAAATCGCCTCTGAATCCTCGTTATTTAGCTCAATTCTAAGCAAATGGTGTGCTTAGAATTTATTTAGGAATTTTTTGCAAAAATAATCGACTTCAAAGTATACATACGTCGCGGGCAAACCCAGGGTACCCGGCTACCCACCATATCAAAATTCAACTTTGAGTGGCTTATTAATTTCATATCAAGTTATTCGATGCATGCACGTGAAACGTGTTAAGTGATAATAGAATCAATAATAATTTAAATAATAATTTATTAATTATTAATTATTCGTTACATTCTGTGTGCGGCAATCCGACGTGCAATTTTGTGCGTCGGGTTGCAGCGTAACCGTTCTGTTCGCGAGGTCCGCTAGGGACAGCAAGACAATTGTTTTGGTGTTCTGTGTGTTCTAAAGTGATTTGGGCCTTTTGAATTCACTTTTGATATTTATTATTTTGAATAAACAACAAGAAAACGATTTCAATTGCTTAATTATATAAAAAATTGAAAAAAGGGATGTGGGCACCTGGGTATCCCGGGGTGTGTAACAATGTGGATGACGGTGGCTGTGCACTAGGCTGGTTAAAAAAAAAATCGACTTTTTTTTCGAAACCCCCACATAAAAACTTCCGGAAAGGTGTGAAAAGACGCCTGTGAAAAGCAGAGCTCTCAATATTAATATTTAGAGGTCGCTCATCGCGAATTTCTATTTCCCATTTAAATAGCATGTGAACATTTTTTTTTTTTTTTGAATTTCGTAACTCTTGCACGGCATATTATTGTAGGGAATTTGACGCTCTACAAAAAAGGTCTCTCATGATTTTTTCATAAACTTACTCCTTCAAAAGTTATTTAAGGTTAAAGTTGAACACATAATAAATTTATCGTTTTTTTTCTTAATTTTTGGAAAAATTTTGAAATTTATCACTAATAATATTTTCTCCGGAAATTTTATAGTTTATAAATTTCTTTGAAAAAAAGATTGTTCAACAATTTTTAAATCGAAAAGCTCAGTAGCTTTAATAAAGATACTGAGCTTTTCGATTTAAAAATTGTTGAACAATCTTTTTTTCAAAGAAAATTATAAACTATAAAATTGATTAAAGATACTGAGCGTTTGATTTAAAAATTGTTGAACAATTTTTTTTCAAAGAAAATTATAAACTATACAATTTCCGGAGAAAATATTACGATAATTAGTGATAAATTTCAAAATTTTTCCAAAAATTAAGAAAAAAAACGATAAATTTATTATGTGTTCAACTTTAACCTTAAATAACTTTTGAAGGAGTAAGTTTATGAAAAAATCATGAGAGACCTTTTTTGTAGAGCGTCGAATTCCCTACAAGAATATGCTATGAGTTACAAAAGTCCAAATTTAAAAAAAATTTCACATGCTATTTAAATGGGAAATAGAAATTCGCGATGAGCGACCTTCAAATATTAATATTAAGAGCTCTGTTTTTCACAGGCGTCTTTTTACACCTTGCCGGAAGTTTTTATGTGGGAGTTTCGAAAAAAAAAATAGTCGATTTTTTTGAACCAGCCTACTGTGCACACAAGGCTTAAAAGCTATGTATTTAATATTCATCAGAGCTTCTATTTTATAAAAATCTAGGAATGTTATTAAATAATATATTGCTGCAAAATTGTAGTTGAAACTTTCTTTTTCTTATCTTTCTTCGAGAACACCTCGAAGCAACCAGGGTTGCTTGCATATATCAGCAGGCGCTCATTGATTTATCGACAAAACAGAAATCTTCTATACCATTTTCGACTAAAAGACCCACGCATTTAAATTTGATCAAACTAAGAAAAAATTATGTCTGGAAAAAATTAGTTTTTTGAAAATTGTACATTTCTGTAACAGTTCTGAAATAATCTTACATTATAGAATGCCTCCTTAGTCCTTAGAAGTTCGCGACCATCCATAAATTACGTAAAACCTTTTTGGGGGAGGGGGTTCAGGAAAATGTTACGATGCGTTACATGGGGAGGGAGGAAGTCTATAATGTTACGTAATATTTTTAACAAATTAACCTTATAGGAAATCCATGTATCACAAAATTATAGTATATAAAGTTAAAGTTTAGTAATTCTACAATAAAAGATTGTAATAATGTTATGGAGACTTCATACCAGTATAATTAGATTAGTATTTTTATATTATTTTCTATTATTCTGTAAAAACATGATATTAATTCAACATTTTTTTAACTTAATCGGGTTAATTTAAGATATTTGAAAAAGATTCCAAGGGATTTCAGAGAATTTCCAAATATTTTAAAGGGTTTTTGAGAAATTTCAACTGATATTGGACGGTATTTTATAAAATTGCAAAGGATTTCAGTAATTTTAAAGTATTTTAAATGCTCTTAATAAGGTACATTTTATGGAATTTCTCAGGATCTCAAAAGATTTCGTACAACTGGAAATATTTCAAGCAGGCGCGAATCCAGAGGGGGGGGGCCCGGCGGCTTGGCCCCCCCCCCCCCCAAAAAAAAAGCCCAGACTCGAATTTTTCAAATCAGATAATTGAAGTTCACTATATACATATATCAATGTTACAACCAATGTTGTTACAACTCTTGCCAATGTAGATTCCCATAACTATGTAATTCTCGCAGCCAATCAGGGTTTCGAATTCTCTCATGGATGCAAGAGACATCATTTTATTGTGAACTCAGGGCGCAGCCCCATGGTAGTAGATTAGTGGAATAGTTTTGACCAATGACGTGGTTGTCAGAGTATTTGCAATAACCTGATTGGGGGGCATCCATATACCACGTGGACAATTTTTGACCACTTTTTGAGCCCCACCCCCGTGGACAGCTGTGGAATGTTGACGACCCCCCCCCCCACACACACACTTTGTCCACGTGGATATATTTTATGAAAATATAGACATCATTGGTCTTCAAAAGCAAGGAGGCCAAAACGAGCGATGAATTGGCCGAAATTTTGGATTTAATTGAGAATGTGAGCTTAAACAAGGTTTGAAGTCCAAACAAAAAGTCGTGATAATATTATTAGTTTTTCATGTGTGTCCACGTGGATTCTAGCCCGACAATTTTGCCATACCCCCCCCCCCCCCTAAACTGTCCACGTGGTATATGGATGACCCCTTGGTCAAAACTATTCCACTATTCTACTCATCTACCATACCATGTCCTCCATGGGACTTTTAAAAAGAAGCAAAAAACTTCGGAGAAAGCTTACTATTTTGGAATTTATCAATATTTTTAAAAACATTAAAGTGTGTTTACTGTATTCAATAGAAATTTAATTAAAAAACATCAATGTTAGAATTATTGAACTATATACTATTTTAATAGTTTTTTTGAAGAAAAATTGTTAAGACACCAAGCACGAAATACGTATTATCATTGAAGAATGATAATTATATTTTGAAACATCATAATTCAGGGTGGCCGCTGGACCGGGGAACCGGGAAATGGCAGGGCATTTTTTGAGACCGGGAAATGACAGTGAATTTATTTTTTGACCGTGATTTTTACAAGTTTTTAGAAGAAAAATCTATCCAATCACTTGAAATATCACAAGCTTCATATCACAAGATATATAATGCAATTTAAAATAAGTTTGATTTCAACTTTTTTTCTAATGCTAAGTTAAAATTTTAAGTTTTTCAATGATGAAATCATTCAGTTTACAATGTGTAATTCTAAAATCTTTGACTATCAAAATTTTCCATTTTAGATTTTCATTTTTAAGGGTACATTTTCAATTAAAAGAATTTTAAAATGCAGTTTTTTAATGATTGATTTTAAAAATTGGGCTGTAGTTCGTGTATTCGAAATTGAACAATAATTGATTGATTTTATAGCGCGATTCTGAATCTGTTAAAATTAAACAATTTACAGATTTTTACGTTAAAAATTGAACTGTTTCAATTCCGAAGCCGTAGTAGTTACTAATCAAATGTAAACTTCCGATTCAAACTTTATAAACTATCTGTTGTTTCAGTCTAAAATATACCATTTTTAACGAATTCAATTTGAAAATTTTTAACCAAGAAAAAGAACAATTTTTTAATAGTCAGCAATGTTTTACTGTTCATTAGAAATGAAAAATTAAATATTTACAACTAAACAATTTGAAACTGAATTTTTTGAAGCATAAAGCGTTGAATCGTTAAAATTTCGGAGAGCTAAACTTAAGCTTTGAACATTACAATATTAATTTTAATTGTTCTAATTCAAAAAAAATTTATTTCTAAGTGAAAATGTTGAATTTTTATGTGTGAATACAGATAAAAATGTATTCATTTAGCAAAAATTCGAGTACGTTGAGGAGATATGTAGAAGTTTTTAAATAAAATTTTGAAGCTTTTAAGGATTTTGAAAGGTTCTAAGATAATATAAGAATTGTCTTGAGATTCCTGGGAAAATTTTAAATGATTTTTGTTTAAATTAATTTTAATAGAATATTTAAAAATATTTCAAAATAAAAGAACATTTTGACGAATTAATAAAAATTAAACAGTTATAAATTTGGAAAAAAATTGGTATACTCAGTGATAAGTTTAAAAGATATTTAGAAGTTTTGGACAAATTCAAAAATAATTTAAAACTTGAAAAGATGTTAAGAAAATGTAAAACAAAATTTAGATTTTTGAAGATTTCAAACAAAAATTTTGAAGCATTTTAAGATGATTCAAAATAATAAAAAAATTGATTAAAATTCCTTGAAAAATTGAAAATGATTTCATTTTTTGAAAAATTAATTTCAAGAGAATTTTTAAAACGATTTCAAAAGGTTTCCAAAACTGTAAAAATAATATTCTGGAAGATTTTAAGGCAATTTTTTTAATTTCGCAGGATTTATTGAAAGTTTTAGGAAAAAATCGAATAATTTAAAAAGATATTCAGAAGTTTTGAAAATTTTTCAAAAATAATATAAAATTTGTAAAGATTCCAAAAGATGTAAAATAAGATGTTCCCGGGGAAACTTAAAGGGTTTTTTTAATGAAAAAATATAGTTTTAAGAGAATGTTTCAAAATATTTCAAAACAAATTTTGATGTATAAATAACAATTGAACAATTATTCATTTGCAACGACTTAAAATTGAAATAACTCAACTTCTAATTTGAAAAGTGTGCAATTTAAAAAAATTGTGAACTTTCAATTTTTAATGTTTCTAACTTAAATTTGCCTAAAATGATATAATTTTGAATAAATGTGTTGATTCATTCTTCAATTTAGGGCATTGAAAGTAATATCGTGCATTTACAATTAATACAAATTTTGATTCGTTAAAACGAATACTTCAGACAAATAGTTGTTTAAAACAAGAAAAAATCTGCCACAGCCCAGATTTGAACCGGGAATCTGAATATCGCAAAGAGTAGAAATAGACGCCCAAATTTTGTTGTTTAAAAGTAATCTTTTTCTAGTTGAAGCTAGACTTCGAAAATCTTATGAATATTTTATACTTGTTGATTAATGATTATACCATGGCATACAAGACGCTGCTTGTAAATATAAAAACATAGTTTCTATTTGAACATTTGTTAATTAAGTCAATAAAATTCATGATTAACATAATTACATAGTTTATAATAAAAATTCAAAGCGAAGAAATAACTTTAAAATTATTACCAACCACCCCCATGAGGGTGGAGGGGGAAGGGGAATTATTGGATGGCCCCTCCCAAAGCCCTTCTCTAGATCCGCGCCTGATTTCAAGGGATTTCAAGGAATGTCATCAGATTTTATATAGCTTCACAGAATTTTCAATATTTTGATGAAATTAAAAGAAAAATATTCATAAATATTGAGGAATTTCAAAGATTTCGAGAAATTTAACAATATTTCAAGGTATTTCCGCAAATTTTGAAAAATTTGATATATTTTAAAGAATATAAAAGATTTTATCATATTTTGTAAGATTCCCAGGAATTTCAATAGATTTCAAGAATTTGAAGAGATTTCAAATGAATTTCTAATATTTTAGGTTATTTTAAAAGATTCCAAGGAATTTTAACGTGCTTTAAAATATTTTAAGAGATTTAAAAATGTTTCAAAGGATTACAAAAATGTGGAGGAATTTCAAAGGTTTTTAATGATTTTAAGGGATTTTCAGTTTTCTAGGCTAATCATTTTAAATTATTTAAAAAAAAATAGAAATTCCTATTTATTTATCGCAGGCTTCATAGTCTTTCCTTTTCCTCTATTCTCGCATCAACTTTAAATTATGAGAATGAAAAAATTTTTACTATAAAAATCGATTTTAAATATAATATAAATGACGATAACTTCTGTACTCTTTAATAAAATGTGATAATATTATAGCATTATAGGTCAATCGATTCGTCTCGAACAAAGGAATCTTTTATGTTCTTGCATCACCTTTGAATTATGTTAATGAAAAAAGTTTTACTATGAAACCCCGATTTTTATAATATTATAAAGTGGTAAAAAAATGAAATAAATATTGTGAGAAATCCTTCGGTCAGTTTCAAGATATTAGTGATGAAAATAAGTCCTCCAAATTTCATTAATTTATCTGCCACCGTTTTCATGTTATCGTGTTCACAAAAAAATGTGATATCCACACACACCAACACTCACACATCCGGAAAATTGCTTAGAACATTGTATTAGACATTTTTAAATTGAGGAACGTTTAATTAAGTGAATTTTTAAATTTTCAAAAATGTCACAATTACAAAGCTTCAGTGAAATATATCCCTAGGGGAGCATTCACATATTACGTAACATTAAAAAGAAGGGTGGGGGTTCGTGTTTCGTTACGTTCTGTCATGTGGGGGGGGGGGTATTTTTACCCTATTACGTAACATTTTTAAATTATTAATTTTCTACATCATCAACTTTGCATATCAAAATTGCTAAATAAATAATTTTACTTCATCATAAAATTGATTTAGAATTCTAAATGTCTCTAAACATTATTGATAGAAGAGAAAATTTAAATTTTAAATGATTGTTCAATAATGGGAAATAATTTTGTTCTTAACATTTCGCTACCACACTGTAATTTATACACTTTCTTACATTTTCAAAGAGGTTTAGATTTTATTTGAAAAGTATAATTTTAAGTTTTGAAGATTTCAAAACGCGTGGAAAAAGAATATGGAAGACTTTGAGGCAATTTTTTTAATTTTTCAGTATTCAAAAAAGTTTTCGGTAAACTGAATTTTGCAGGGTGTCAAGTGAATGAAAAAAATGTTCTTAAGATTCATTAGAAAATTTTAAATGATTGTTTTGTAATGAATTCTAAGAGAAAATTGAAAAAAATTACAAAACATTTTTAATTATTTCCTAATATTTTTAAAAAGAGTGCAAAAGATCTTGAAGCAAAATTTTGCAATTTTGTCACATTACACAATTTTAGAAAAAATTTAAGTAAGTTTAAGAGATATTCAGAAGTTTGGAACGATTCAAAAATAATTAAACTTGTAAAGATTTTTCAAGAATTTTGTAAGGTTTCACGAAAATGAAAAAAAAATTTAGGTTCCTATAGGATAAATTAAAATGATTTTTCATTTCGAAAAATTAATTTTAACAGATTATTTAAGAATATTTCAAAACATTTCATAAGATTGATAAAATTATCAAACAAGAATCTGAAAGATTTAAGGGCAATTTTTTTAATTTTGCAGAATTAAAAAAGAATCAGCAAAAATTTGAATAATTTTAGAAGGTCTGAAAAGATTTTTAAAAAAATTTTCTTAAGATTCATGTGAAAATTTTAAATGATTCTTCATTTTGACAAATGAACTTTAAGAGAAAATTAAAAAACGGTTTAAACATTTCAAACGATTTCCTAAAATTTCGAAAAAGACTGTAGTGGGTTTTAAAGTTAACTGTTCCAATTTGGTAAGAATTAAGAATAAAAAATAAATCGATTAAATTCAAGAAATATTTAGAAGAATTGAAGAGATTCAAGAAGAATTTAAAATTTTAAAAGATTTTGAGAAATGTAGATTTTTAAAGATTTCAAAAAAACTTTAGAAGCCTTAAAACAATTTTGAAAGGTTTCAAGAGAATGAACAAATTTTCTTTAAAATCCTGGGAAAATTTAGAAGATTATCAGGTAATTTTTTTACATTTTGAATGATTTTTCAAAATTTTAAGAAAAATTCGAGTCAGTTAAAAATATTTTTAGGAATTTAAGACGTTTTAAATAGATTAGGAATATTTAGAAACTTGCAAATATCCCCGAAAATTTATCATATATTTCTTGATTTCTTCTAGACTTGTAAAAGTCCTAAACATCTTTTAAAAAGACTCGAATTTTTCCTAATATTTCGTAAAGTCCTACAAAAAAAAGTCTTTGGTATCTTCTAGATTCTTTTTTGACACATCTGAAATGATACAAAATCTTTTTTAATTTTCTCAAAAATCTTATAAAAATTATATATAAATTTGAAAAAAAAAATTGATAACACTTATTTTCTTGTTCTTAATTCTCAGGATTTAATTTCAGCTCGAATTTAAGTGTTCAAAAACTTTTAGAAAATAAATAGTTATTTGAAATTTGTATATTGTAGTATTATTAATATTATTTTGTATTCTTTATGGTATTGAAAGAAAGTTTTAAAGTGCTGAATTTCAATTAGTACTTACATTAAGTAACTGCAATATTTGTATGGCTAAAAAAAATATTGATAAAGCATTCAGTGTTACATCAAAACATTGTTTTATTTATTTCTAGACAATACCAAGATAAAAAAACTGATTTGAAAAAAAAAAATTTCATAAAAAAAAATTATTTTTCAACCAAAAACAGAAGAATTAAATTTTCAGTTAAGAGAATCAACTTTCAAAAAAAAAATGATTTCTCAACAAAATAATTCAATTTTAAACTATAAAATATAAATTTACAAACCAAAAATATAATATTTCAATTTGCATTTAGAAAAGTAAATTTAAAAAAAACGAGTTTTCAGCAAAATTAATTAATTTTCAACTAAAAATATAAATTTTCAAGCGGAAATGGAATAGTTATATCTTCAGTTGAGAAAAAAGAATTTTCAACTAAAAAGAAACGAATTTTCAACCAAAGAAATTATTTTTTAATCCCAATGATGAATTTTCAACCATAAATATGAAATTTTGTCCAAATAATGGATTTTTCAATCCAAAAGATGAATTTTATATCAACAAAAAAACGAATTTTTAACTAAACCGTTTTTTTTCAATGAAAGGAATGAATTCTTAACAAAAAATAGAATAGTTAAATTTTCTACTGAACAGATAATTTTTTAACGAAAAATATTACATTTCTATCAAAAAAGGTAAATTTTCCATAAAAAATGTAATAGTTAAAGGGAATTTTCAACTAAAATGATGAATGTTCCACTAAAAAAAAATTTAATTTTTAACCAAATACATGAATTTCAAACTAAAAAGATAAATTTTCTACCAAAAATGAAGTAGGATAATTTGCAGTTTGTAAGATATATTTCCAAACAAAAAACAAACGAATTTTCAACCAAAATAATTAATTTTGAACCAAAAAGATGAAATTTCAAGTAATGAGAGTACTCTTTTACCAAAAAAAAGATGGATTTTCAACAAATAGTTAATTTTTCAACAAATAGTTAAATTTTCACCGAAAACAGATAAATTATCAAAAAAGATAAATTATCGACAAAAAATGGAAGTTATATTTCCAGTTGGAAAAATTAATTCTAAATAAGAAAAATCTCATTTTCAACCAATAAGATGAATTTTTAACAAAGTACATGAATTTTCAACGAAATATTTGAATTTTTAAAAGAATTTCCAACCAAAAGGATGAATTAGTTAACAAGAAGATTAAATATTCTCCCAAAAAATTTGAGTTTTCAATAAAATGCAGAAATTTTAAACCAGAGATTTGAATTTTCAACTTAAGGAGATAAATTTTGAACCAAACATGTACAAGTTAAATTTTCAGTTAAAACAATTAATTCTCAGCTAGAAAACATAATTTTAAATAAAACAATTAAATTTTGAACAAAGAAAGGGGGTTTCAACTAAAATGATGAAACATCAACCAAATAAATGAATTTTTAACAAAGTAGTTGAATTTTTTACCAAAAAGATGAATTCTAAACGAAAAAAGTGATATATTGAAATTTAAGAATTTTAAATTAGATTAAAATCAAATTCAAAATCCCATTTAACGTCCAATAATCAAGTTAATGTATAGAATTCCGGAAAATAAAACAAGAATTCACCGATCAAATTTGGACAAACATTGTTTTGTGTTTGTCCAAATTTGATCGTTGAATTCTTGTTTTATTTTCAGGAATTCTATACATTAAAGTGATATATTATATTTTCACATTTTCAACCAATAAGATGGAATTTTTATCAAAGTGCATGAATTTTCAACCAAATATTTGAATTTTAAAAATAATTTCCAACCAAAAGGATGAATTAGTCACCAAGAAGATTCAATATTCTCCCACAAAAATCGAGTTTTCAATAAAATACAGGAATTTTTAACCAGGTATTTGAATTTTCAACTTAAGGAGATAAATTTTGAACCAAACATGTGCGAGTTAAATTTTCAGTTAAAACAATTAATTCTCATCTAGAAAACATCATTTTCAACAAAATAATTAAATTTTGAACAAAAAAGGGGTTTAAACTAAAATGATGAAACATCAACCAAATAAATGAATTTTTAACAAAGTAGTTGAATTTTCTACCAAAAAATATGAATTCTAAACAAAAAACGTGATATATTATATTTCAATCACAAGAAGGATTTTAATTTTATACCAAAAATAGTTGAATTGAACCAAAAAAGATGAATTTTCTACAATTTGGTTTGAATCATCAGGCAAAACAGATTAATTTTCAATCAAATAGTTGAAATTTTTAACCATAATATTAAAATTAATTTCAACTTTAGTTTATCTATTATTATTATTTTATTATTATTATTATGACTTTCTGGAATTACCTGACCTGTAGCAACTCTGTAATTTAAAAAAAGTATATGTTTATTTCACTCTAGAATGTTTTTGTAAAAACATATGTATTAATTATGATATATATTTGCTTGAACAATAAATGCTTTAAATTCTCTTTAATGCTCTATAAATTGCTCTATTCGAGCTTAAATGCTGAGCATATTCTCGAGAGCATTTGCTCAACATAAATTCTTGACCTACCTTAACTATTTGGTAAAAAATAAAATTTTTGTTAAAGATTTATATTTTCTAGTTAAAAATTCAACTTTTTCACAAAAAATTCGTTTTTTGGCTTAAAAGTTCAACAATTTGGATGAAACTTTTTTCCTTTCTTAAGGCCATGTCCAAGTGGGTCACGTGACCGGATTCCTACCTTACCGACACGTTTTTTATTTTTCAACTTATTTTCACACGAATAGCCAGGTAGAGTTGAAAATTGGGGATAATAAATAAGAAGCGCTAAGAAAGGCGGCTCTGGTCCTTAATTTTAACAATCATGAAAAAAGCAAAAAAAAAATATTTAAAAAAAAAACTTTTTTCATAATTATAAAAATTTAGGACCGGAGCTGCCTTTCTTAGCGCTTCTTATTTATTATCCCAAATTTTCAACTCTATCTGTCTATTCGTGTGAAAATAAGTTGACAAATAAAAAAAGTGTCGGTAAGGTAGGAATCCGGCCACGTGACCCACTCGTCACATGGCCTTAACTGAAAAATCTTTATTTCTTAAAAATTCGTCTTTTGGTTAGAAAATTCAACCTCTGGATTGAAAGTTGAACTACTTTGTTAAACAAATTTTTTTGTTGAAAATTCATCACATTAATTGAAAATTGATCTCTGGTCGAAAATTAAATTATTTTGTTGAAAATTTGTCTTTTTGGTAGAAAATAAATATTTGCTGGTTGAAATATTGTCTTTTTTGGGTAAAAGTTGACCTTCTTTGTTAACAATTAATTTCTTGGCTGCAGATTTATAATTTTAGTTGCAAATTCATCTCGTTGGTTAAAAGTGCAACCCTCAGGAAGAAAGAAATCTCGTGCAATCGGTAAAGGAGAAAATCCTTAGCCTGACACAAATCCCTAGCTTATCGACAGACTCTCATTCCCCCACTTTTAATGAAATGGCAGAGTCGGGGTATCCACGGAGCATCCCACGCCACACATCTGTGTCACTGGTTGCGGAAAGAAGTGTCAGAAAATTACACAATTATGATTATTAGGGCGTGTTCTGTAAGAATTAATTGCTGCGAGTGTATTTTGTGAATTGTAAAAATAAAGTGCAAAGCCTTCCATTGTAATCTGACAACGTACAATTAGTGTAACTCAGTGAAAAGAAGGAAAGTACAGTAAATTAATGTACTGCTTGACGGCTGTAAATATCAGTACATAATTGTTTTTGGACGTGCGTCGAGCTATTCCTGTGTTTTATTAATAGCCATTGCTCATATTTCTTCTAATAATTTGCCAAAATGGAGGATATATTTCAATGGTGTCGAGAGGGAAATGCGATGCAAGTTCGTGTCTGGTTGGATGACACTGAACATGACATGAATCAAGGGTATGTGACAAACAGTTCTCCTTTTTTGGCGTGAACCTCCTCTGATGCTCCTCTGCGTTTATTCTACCAAAACATTGCAGTCTTTCCCATGTATTTTTGTTCGCCTTCTTATTTTCAAACTGAATGAGCTGAAATTTTGGTAAACGACAAAATATATTAACCAGTGCCGTTGATTTATTTTCTGTCATTTATCATGAAAATTCAGCGAGACGTCTTTTTTAGTTTAAAAATATAAGAAGGCGGACAAAAATACATGGGAATCGCAACAATATTTATGACGTCATAGAACTAAATAATTTCAAATCATGTTTAAATTAAAGCATTCATATAATTAGTAAATGTCAAGTTTTATCGTTTAAAATTTAACAAATTCGAATTTATCTTAAACTGTTTATAAGTTAAACCTTAACCAACTTTAAACTAAAAAAATATACTGGAAGTTTTTTTGCAGAATATTAAACTTGAAGTTTTGATTATAAAAGAAAAATTTAATAACAAAAACTTTTTACTCAGAGATTGCTAAAAATTAATTATAGAGTCAAAACAGTTCTACAGAATTTTGTGTGATGTTATAACTGTTGAATACAAAGGCTAATATTATATTATATTCCATTAGTGCAAAAGGTTATTAACAAATTATATTACTGGACTTTATTTCAGAATTTTCTCTTCGGATTATGTTCGCATATTTTTGATATACAATTACAAAAATCGTGGGAGCGCTTTTTTCAAAAAACAATGTTTATTCTTATTTTTTTAATTTCTGGGTTTTAAATATAATGGGCTTGTTTTTGCTTAAAAGCTGAGTACAAAATTATTATGAAATCATGTTTCAAAATGAGAACTGTATAATCTACAGAGGTTTTAGTATATGTATTTGAAAAAAATAATTTTTATCACAAAAAAAGTTGTTGAAGCGTGTTTTTAATTACCGGTCCATCTCAAGTTGTAATTAAATGATGCTGGCATGATTTTAAAAATAAAAAAATAAAATAAAAGCTTAAAATTTGGAAAAAAAATTGTTTTGGGAATTTTTTTAAAAGTACTTTTATGGCAACATAAAACAGTATCCAATTAATATATAACGTCAAGG
>CAKNYM010051654.1:363089-382731 GCA_932195095.1 Andricus curvator | reverse complement strand
AACCTTAACCAAATTTAAACTAAAAAAATATACTAGAAGTTTTTTTGGAGAATATTAAACTTGAAGTTTTTATTATAAAAGAAAAATTTAATAACAAAAACTTTTTACTCAGAGATTGCTAAAAATTAATTATATTCAAAACAGTTCTACAGAATTTTTTGTGAAGTTATAACTGTTGAATACAAAGGGTAATATCATATTATATTCCTTTAGTGCAAAAGGTTATTAAAAAATTATATTACTGGACTTTCTTTCCGAATTTTCTCTTCGGATTATGTTCGTATATTTTTGATGTGCAATTACAAAATTCGTGGGAGCGCTTTTTTCAAAAAACAATGTTTATTCTTATTTTTTTACTTTCTGTGTTTTAAATATAATGGGCTTATTTTTGCTTAAAAGCTGAGTACAAAATTATTATGAAATTATGTTTCAAAATGAGAACTGTATAATCTACAGTGGTTTTAGTATATGTATTTGAAAAAAATAATTTTTATAACAACAAAAGTTGTTGAAACATGTTTTTAATTACTGGTTCATCGCAAGTTGTAATTAAATGATGCTGGCATGATTTTAAAAATAAAAAAATAAAATAAAAGCTTAAAATTTGGGAAAAAAATTGTTTTGGGAATTTTTTTAAAAGTACTTTTATGGCAACATAAAACAGTATCCAATTAATATCTAACGTCAAGGGCATTTCTGTTGAAGTTGGTTAAGGCTCACCGTGATACTTTTTAGTTTAAAAATATAAGAAGGCGGACAAAAATACATGGGAAACGCAACAATATTTATGACGCCATAGAACTAAATAATTTCAAATCATGTTTAAATTAAAGCATTCATATAATTAGTAAATGTCAAGTTTTATCGTTTAAAATTTAACAAATTCGAATTTATTTTAAACTGTTTATAAGTTAAACCTTAACCAAATTTAAACTAAAAAAATATACTAGAAGTTTTTTTGCAGAATATTAAACTTGAAGTTTTTATTATAAAAGAAAAATTTAATAACAAAAACTTTTTACTCAGAGATTGCTAAAAATTAATTATAGTAAAAACAGTTCTACAGAATTTTTTGTGAAGTTATAACTTTTGAATACAAAGGGTAATATTATATTATATTTCTTTACGGCAAAAGGTTATTAAAAAATTATATTACTGGACTTTCTTTCAGAATTTTCTCTTCGGATTATGTTCGTGTATTTTTGATATGCAATTACAAAAATCGTGGGAGCGCTTTTTTTCAAAAAACAATGTTTATTCTTATTTTTTTAATTTCTGGGTTTTAAATATAATTTCTTTTTGCTTAAAAGCTGAGTACAAAATTATGTTGAAATTATGTTTCAAAATGAGAACTGTATAATCTACAGAGGTTTTAGTATATGTATTTGAAAAAAATAATTTTTATCACAACAAAAGTTGTTGAAGCATGTTTTTAATTACCGGTCCATCTCAAGTTGTAATTAAATGATGCTGGCATGATTTTAAAAATAAAAAAATAAAATAAAAGCTTAAAATTTGGAAAAAAAATTGTTTTGGGAATTTTTTTAAAAGTACTTTTATGGCAACATAAAACAGTATCCAATTAATATATAACGTCAAGGACATTTCTGTTGAAGTTGGTTAAGGCTCACCGTGATACTTTTTAGTTTAAAAATATAAGAAGGCGGACAAAAATACATGGGAAACGCAACAATATTTATGACGTCATAGAACTAAATAATTTCAAATCCTGTTTAAAAGAAAGCATTCATATAATTAGTAAATGTCAAGTTTTATCGTTTAAAAAATAACAAATTCGAATTTATTTTAAACTGTTTATAAGTTAAACCTTAACCAACTTTAAACTAAAAAAATATACTAGAAGTTTTTTTGCAGAATATTAAACTTGAATTTTTCATTATAAAAGAAAAATTTAGTAACAAAAACTTTTTACTCAGAGATTGCTAAAAATTAATTATAGTCAAAACAGTTCTACAGAATTTTTTGTGAAGTTATAACTGTTGAATACAAAGGGTAATATTATATTATATTCCTTTAGTGCAAAAGGTTATTAAAAAATTATATTACTGGACTTTCTTTCAGAATTTTCTCTTCGGATTATGTTCGTGTATTTTTGATATGCAATTACAAAAATCGTGGGAGCGCTTTTTTTCAAAAAACAATGTTTATTCTTATTTTTTTAATTTCTGGGTTTTAGATATAATTTCTTTTTGCTTAAAAGCTGAGTACAAAATTATGTTGAAATTATGTTTCAAAATGAGAACTGTATAATCTACAGAGGTTTTAGTATATGTATTTGAAAAAAATAATTTTTATCACAACAAAAGTTGTTGAAACATGTTTTTAATTACTGTTTCATCTCAAGTTGTAACTAAATGATGCTGGCATGATTTTAAAAATAAAAAAAATAAAATAAAAGCTTAAGATTTGGAAAAAAAATTGTTTTCGGAATTTTTAAAACAATACTTTTATGGCAACATAAAACAGTATCCAATAAATATCTAACTACAAGGATATTTCTGTTGAAGTTGTTCAAGGCTCACCGTGATATATGTTTAAAAAAAACAATTCCTAATTAAAGATCTTAGTTTTGCAATTAAAATTAAAGGATTGAATTTCTAAACGTATAAAGCACATTTTTGACAATAATTATTTCAATTTAATTCAAAAAATATTACTTGATTGTCAAATTTTAACGACATTAAATTTCAAATTGTTTTCAAATTGCAAAATGTTGAAGGCTTCTTATTTGATGTTATACAATTATATAAATAGCACTTAAAATAAAAACTTATTAATTTTGCAATGCTTCGGGTTTATAATATTGACCAATTTGAATGGCTTTCAGTTTGAAAGAAAATAAAATGTTAAATGATTCTCATTTGGTGATTGTCCAAATTTTGAAGCTTCGAATGATAATTTATTTAATTCTAAAGGGCCCTATCTTATTAAAATTTTAAACTTTAAATTTTTCATTTTGAAATATTATATTTTTGAAGCACTTAGAATTAAACTTATTCAAGAAATAAGGTATGCTTCATTCATTTTGAAATTTAAATACACCTCGCTTATTTTGTTATGCAGTGTTATTAATTATTCAATTGCAAAGTTAGCTAAATGGTTTACGAATACAATGTGTATTCGTACCTATGTGTTTATTCGTCAATCATTCCATCTGAATCAGAAGCATGTGTAATCAAACAATATTAAATTTAAAGCGTTCAAAATTGAACAAATCAAATTGAAAACCAGAAAAATAAGAAATTTGATGGCTTCACAATTCAACTCTTGAAGAGTTCTGATATTAAAATATTGATTACTAAAGTAGTTTTAATTAAATTGTCTGAATTTAAATTGGAAATATTTAAAATTGAAAACTGAAGGCTTCAAAATTAGACAAGTCAGAAAAATTACATTCATGCTTAAAAAATAAATTGAAACCTTTTATATTTTTATATAATTGACAAAGTGAAAATAAACCTATGTTAGAATTAAACTTAATGTTAACTCTGCAATTGTAAATGGAATGGCTCCAAATTAATAAACTACAAATCAAAGAGATTGAAAAATGTGATTATTTAAAAATAGAGTTTTGAGCTGAAATTTTTTTTTTTTCAAAGTTTCAAAAAAACTTCAAAAATTGTATTTCGGTAATTCCAGACAATTCCAGAATAAGATCGCCTGGACGTGGTTGCTACGTAAATTAAAAATAATTTCATATTGAAATATAATGTTCTTCAATTTTCGTAGAGTTGAATTTTACTATTTATAGTGCCAATAATTATTTCATTTTTTTTTTAGGCGAATACGTAAAATAATTTGTTCAAACCAAAATTATATTATGATTTACAGAATTAAACAAAAAAAGTAAATTCAACATGCTGCTTGTGATTAATTCTAAAGATATGTCCCTAATATTAATCGTTTCGATTAAAATTCAAGAAAATTACATACCTTTATGTATAAAACAAGCTGGTACGAACCGTGAGTTTGGTTAAATCCTTCGTTTTCTCAGTTGAATATCTCCTAAGAAGAAAAATATAAAAAATCTCAAACTTTCAGGGTGTCTTCAGGTGGTCTAACTCTGTTCATCCCATACATTTTTTCAACGGGACCTCGTATGATTTATATTCTTTAAAATACTTCAAAAATCGCGTGTGGTTGACCTATTTTTATTCGGTTCGAAACGATAAGACAATACGGCTGAGGTGACCTCATTAAATTCGATTGCTTTAATTTTCAAATTCAATAATTTTATAAAATTAAAAAGTTTTCTTGAAAATTAATACAATCGAATTTAATAAGGTAACTTCAGTCTTATTGTCTTATCGTTTTGAACCGAATAAAAATGAGTTAAGTTCACACGATTTTTAAGGTATTTTAAAATACAAGCCATACGAGTTCCCATGGAAAAATGTTATGGGACATGCTGAGTTGGACAATCTGATGACATCCTGAAAGTTTAAGTTTTTTTTTCTCAGGAAATATTGAACGGAGAAAACGAAGGATTTAACTAGACTCGCGGTTTCCACCAGCCTGTTTTGAATTTCATTATTTTTACATAATGATCTCTGAGAAATATCAGGTTGAAGAATTCAACATTTGAAATTACGAAGCAGTATTTTGAAATTACTTTTTGTTTAATTCTATAAATAATAGCATTTTGTAATACAGTGTATATGCCATTTTCGCAACGCACACCAACATTTAAAAATCATTTTTAGAAAGAGAAATCAATATTAGCACTTATAAATAGTAATATTCAACCGTACGAACGTTCAGGAATATTATATTTTAATATAAATTTTTTTATTAATTACGTCGCAGCCACGTCCAGACGATCTACTCTGAAATTACGCATTAGTTTATTATTTATTAACGGTCTTAAAATTCCATAATTGCATACCATAATTATGACAGTGAATATCATTTTCAAATCTTTTTAATTGGAACTCTCTCTGTCTTTTTGGGACCATACTTAAATTACTTAACAGCTCAGGGATTGGGAGGTCGCAGTAATTGTACAGAAATTTCATATGAATTTAACTTTACGCGCCAAAGAAACGTGTTGTGTGGAAAACGAACCTAGCCAACAACAATTTAAAAAAGTCAGGGAATTTTATTGGCCAGGAAAAGGTCAGGGATTTAGAAAAAAAAAATCTGGCAAAAGTCAGGGAATTTTTATAACTTTAAATAACTATCAAGCAGACTAAATTTAAAGTTTTTCAATTTTAATTTGAAATTGTTTTATTCCGTTTATAAAAGGTTCGTGGTTAAAAAGTTTACAAGTTTAAGATTCTGCTCTTTGAATATTAATGGTAAGAGAAAATGAAAAATTGGTCAAGGAAAAAGTAAAGCATTTTTAAAATGTATTTGCCTTATATATATTTTTTTTGCAGTTGCTTCTTCCTGAAGGTTATCTTTTTAGTTATAAATTTTATTATTTGTTTGAAAATTTAACAATTTTCTAAAAAACTCATCCTTTTTTGTGCAAAATTCAACTGTTTTGTTAAAAATTCGTCTTTTTGTGTTGAGAATTCAAGTGTCTTCGTAGAAAATTTACTTCTTATTTAGAACTCATATTTTGATGTTGAAAAGTCAAACTGAAATCTTTCTTGGTTGAAAATTTAAGTATTTTTCTTTTCATTTGTCTTTTTTATTTAAAAATTCATCTGTTTTAGTAAAAATTTCATCTTTCTTGGATAAAAATGCAACTATTTGGTTGCAAATTAATCTTCTTTGTTTGTGGATTCAACTATTTTGTTTGAAAATTTTGGTTGAACCACATTTTTAAGAAATTATTTGTTTGTTGAAGACTCATATTTATAGTTGAAAATTCATCTCTTTGTTTGAATGTTCAACTATTTTGTTGAAAACTGATCTTTTTTAATTGAAAAGTCAACTGCGTGTGTAAAAGTTGAACTACTTTGTTAAAAAGATTTCTTTTTGTAATGAACGCTTGTCTCTCTGTTTGTAAATGTAACTATTATGCTGAAAATTAATTTTTTTGCTGAAAGTTCATATTCTCTAGTTGAAAAATTCATTTTTTTCTACAGAAAATTCGTCTTTTGGCTTAAAGGTTCAACAACTAAGGTGAATTTTTTTTCTTTCATGACCGCGAATTCTTATTAATTTATCCTGAATTCTTTTAAATTCTTTGAAATTCAATTGAATTTTTTAAATTCAATTGATAAAATTCGTTGACATTTTCTGGAGCTTGTAAACAATTTTAAAGAATTTCAGAAGATTTTAAACGATTTGAAATATTTTAGGATATTTTAAAAGATTCCCAAAAATTGTTTATTTATTTCAATAGTTTGAAGCGATTTCAAAGGCTTTGAAATATTTTAGAGTAATTAAAAAGATTCCAAGGCATTTTCAAGAGATCTAAACTCTTTTAAGGTATTTCCAAAGGGGTTTAATAATTTCAAGGGATTTTTAAAATTATTTCCTATTCATTTAAATTGTTTTGGAGTCATTAATCACTTTTTTGGTTAGAAATTAGTAGGGTTTCAAAGATTTTTTGCAATTCATTTAGAATCCGCCCTGAATTCGTATTCTTCTAAATCCACTCAATTCTACTCAATTCAATGAATTTAAAAAGTCTTTGTTTAATTCATCTTGAAGTCTTTAAAACTCACCTTAAATTCTTAGACATTTCATGAAATTCTTTTGAATTTTCTTTAATTTTTCTAAACTCATTTCAAACTTACTCAATTCAATGAATTTTTTCATGTTTTCGAATTTTTTTTCAATTCAATTAATTGCTTTTTTAATTCAGCTTGATTTTTCATGAATTTCATCGAATGATTCTCATTTCCCTTAAATTCACTCAAATTTTACTGAAATCAATAAAAATTTTGGATTTTTAAATTATTTCTAATTCATTTAAATTGTATTTTGGTTATAAATTAATAGGGTTTCAAAGATTTGAAGAGATTTTAAATTCGTTTAAATTCTTAGGAATTCTCTCGAATTTTTGTGGTTTACTTGAATTCTTCTTTTACTCAGTTCTACTTATTTGAATGGATTTTTTTGAATTTTCTAAAGTTTTTATTTGATTGACCCTGAAGTCTTTTAACCTCCCCTTGAATTATTAGGCATTTTATCAAATTCTTTTGAATTCACCTTGAATTTTTATGAATTTCATCAAGTTCTTCTCTTTTCCCTTATATTCCTCTAAAGTCATTCTAATTTTACGGAAATCAATGAAATTTTTTTGATTTTAAACATTTTTTCCAATTCATTTGAATTTTTTTGAATTTAAATTAAATTGTTTTGTAGTCTTGCGAATTTATCCTGAATTTGTTACCCTTCGAGGGCGAAAAAAGTACGCTATGAGCGTGACAGAAAGTACCCTTTGGTCCCTATATTTTATCCCATAGGGACTGTGAGGCCTGATCTTCATTCACTTGATTCAAGAATAATTTTATTTGTTATGTAACGAAATATTTACATTTTATTGACTGTAAAGATTCATTGCATTTTTAACTCTGTACAGAGACGACCATGGCTTTAGCCCTTTACACTGGTGCTGCAAAGAAGGTCATACAAAATTGGCAGAGTTGCTCGTTAGCAGAGGAGCACGTGTAAATGCAACAAATAGAGGAGATGACACACCATTGCACCTTGCATCAGCACATGGTCACAAAGATATCGTGCAAATGGTAGTCCCCTATCTTGATATTCTTAGAATATAATTAATGTTCTGTGAACAATTAAAACAGTTTTCAGATCTTTTTTCATTTCTACAGTTACTAAAAAATCGAGCAGACGTAAATGTAACAAACGAGCATGGAAATACTGCATTACACTATGCTTGCTTCTGGGGAGATCAAGCCGTTGCTGAAGAGTTGGTAGCTGCCGGAGCCTTGGTTTCGATTGCCAATAAAGATGGTGACACTCCGCTGGATAAAGCTAGAGGTCCCATGGCCAAAATATTACATGGTTGGTAATAGTTCTAAGTAGTATATAGCAGTAATTCAGTTTTCTTTAATACATATAAATCAATATTCTTATCTTAAACAGATCTAGCGGTCGAGTTTGGGCAGGATTTGAAGAAAATTCAATTTAAGGACCAAAGCTGGCTCGGTCTAAAAACCAGAAGTCGTAAGTATACGAGATACAAAGTCAAAAACATTCTCGTGAGAGGTTTTTGTAATTAAATAACTTTTAACAGGTGATGCAACTCTCTCGAGGCACAAGGGAATCAACATGTCGGATTTGTCCCTTCATACCGAATTGGCAAACACTCCAAGTGGAGAAACCTGGCGTGGTCGCTGGCAGAATAATGATATCGTCGTAAAGTTCCTAAACTTGCGTGATTGCTCTGCAAGAATATCGAGAGACTTCAACGACGAGTTTCCAAAATTGAGAATATTTTCACACCCCAATATTCTGCCAGTTCTTGCTTGTGTGAATCAACCTCCAAGATTAGCAACAGTTTCTCAGTATATGCCGCGAGGCAGCTTACATCGGCTTTTGCATGGAGGAACTGGGGTTGTGGTTGACACAGCTAGGGCGCTACGATTAGCTCTCGATGTTGCACGAGCCATGGCTTTCCTTCATGGTTTGGAAAGACAGAACAGATGTAGATTCTATCTGAATAGTAAACATGTTATGGTGAGTAGGATTCTTCTATGTTTGCGGAGAAAAATGGATGTTCACCCGTAACATATAGATGTTTAGGGTTACCATATTTAATATTTCACGATACTCTAATGAAAAAATGCGACTAATCGACTTTGTTCCGTTTTTCTCAGAAGTTCGCTATACTCAGTTTCAATTTTTATCACAATCAAACGTTTCAAATTGAAATTCAAAACTAGACAAAATTGTACCATTTTTAATTGAGAACATTAAAAATTGAATAATTTCTGATTAAAGCTTTATGCTCAGATAATTAATAGTGTTTGAAGTTGAAACATTTCTAATTTTGCCCGAATCCGCATTCAAAGTTTTAATTTTGTTAAATTGCAAGCCTTAATAGTTGGACATTTTTAAAGTCAAAGACGTTTAAAATCGATTAATTTAAATTACAATCTTCACACTCTTTCCCCTGCTTTCAAGAAACTTCCCCCTTTTCTCATTTTTTCACTTAAATGCGAACTGAATTAATAGAACCCAATCACAAAATAAAACTATTTTTGGTTGAAAGTTTATTCTTTTTCGTTAAATAGTCGATTATTTGGTTGGAAATTTAATTATTTTGTTAAAAATTCAACTAATTTGTTAAAGTCATCTTTTTCGGTCGAAAATTTAATTGTTTTGTTGAATATTCGCCTTTTTTTATAGAAAATTAATCCTTTTGGATTGAAAACTCCTTTTTTATGGTAGAAAAGTCTATCTTTTTTGGTTCGAAATTCATCTTTCTTGGTTAAAAATTAACTTTTTTTGTAAATTCAACTATTTGGTTGAAATTGCAACTGCTCTCGATTGAGCTTTAATCTCTTTTACTTGAAAATTTGACCATTTGGTTGAGAATTCAATTAGTTTATTCAAAAATCATCTTTTTTAGTCGAAAATTCAACTGTTTTGATGAACATTCGCCTTTTGGCTTGAAAGTTCAACTATTTTCTTGAAGTTTAATCTTTTTTGTTTGAAAATTCAACTATTTGACTAAAACTTCAATTACATTACTAAAGTTGTTGAGTAATTTCAAATTCTTCAAAATGAATGTTCCTGAAGTTAAAAATTAATATAAATTACAAACTCCTCTTATTTGAAAATAATCCAAGTTGACAAGTTTAACATTTCGGAAATAAATATTTTTAATGCAGATTCAGAATCAGGGCATTTTAACGAGAGTGTACTTAATTTTTGTTTAAATTGCAATATAAAATTGAATAACAATTAGTATTCCTTTTTTAAAAGTGGCTTTATATTGCTGTATTTAACTATTTTCTTGAAACTTTTTTTTTTAATTAATTTTTTTAAATGAAAATTTAACTATTCTATTTTTGGTTGAAATTGATCGTTTTCAGTTGAAAATTCATGTATTTTGTTGACAATTCAACAGTTTGTTCAAATTTTTTCTCTCTCTTGACTGAAAAATCTGTTTTAGTTGAAAACTCAACTCATGTTGAAATAGTATATTGTGCATCGAGTGGGAGAAACAGGCGATTCCAGACGAGTGTGAAGTTTGCCGCAAGAGCGCAGTGAGATCGGCAATCACACGAGTCGAATCGCCGTCTCCCACAAGGCGCCCATAAAACTTTGTCCCACACTCGCGATGGAAATGCGACTGAGGAATCGGCAACTTCTTCGTCTCGAGATGAGCCTCCAAAGTCGCATTTCCATCACGGGTGTTGGTCATAGTCATTTTTTTTATTGAATTTAACTGTTTTTTATTACGAATTAAAATCTTTTTTGGTTGAAATATCAACTATTACTTTTTTCGTTCAGAATTCACTTTTTAATGAAAATGTTATTACTTGGTTAAAAAATAAACTCTTTTGTTAAAAATTAATTAATTTAGTTGAAGATTCATAATTTTAATTGAAAATTCCTGACTTTGATTAAAAATTGAATTTTTTTACTTCAAGATTGATCATTTTAGTTAAAAATTCATCTTTTCGCTTTAAAATTCAACTATTTAAGTTAAAGATTCGTCATTTCAGTTGAAAATTCATCTGTTTGAAAATGTAACTAGTTTTTTGAAAATCAGTTTCTTTTGTCCCTTTCCGGAATACATTTTTCATATGAACGGTTTTTTATAAAAATTTGTAGAAGGAGGTTATCGGGGTCGCTGATCACGAATCTGAACTCAGTTTTTGAAAATTCCAAGATGGCGGATCCAATATGGCGGCCGAAAATTGAAATATTGCTAAATTTTGCGGAAAATGGTCACTAAGGGGTTTTCGGTGTCGCTGATCACGAATCTGAACTCAGTTTTTGAAAATTACATGATGGCGGATCCAATATGGCGGCCGAAAATTTAAATATTGCTGAATTGGCTGAAAATGGTCACTAAGGGGTTTTCGGTGTCGCTGATCACGAATCTGAACTCAGTTTTTGAAAATTACAAAATGGCGGATCCAATATGGCGGCCGAAAATTTAAATTTTGCTGAAAATAGTCACTAAGGGGTTTTCGGTGTCGCTGATCACGAATCTGAACTCAGTTGCTGAATTTTTCTTGAATTGTCCATGATCGCTGATTACGAATTAGAACTTGAATTTTGAAGATTTCGAAGTGGCGAATCTATTATATGAAATGAGAAAGGTCTTTTGTGATTTTTCACGAATTTGCTTTTATTTGACTTAGAAGAATTAGGAACTTTGCATGTTCTCAAAAATTCATAATCCTTATCGTCAAAACATATGGTTTACAAAAAAAAACGTTCATTAGAACCTTCACTCTTTCGTCATTTGTTTATCGCGTATGCACCAAAACAGAAAACGATCGCAGCAATCGTCATTTGTTTGTCAAGCACCCGAAAGGGAATAGAATTTATATTAATCTGAGATTCATCGTCATACCTGGGAGCGTCTTCATAAAGTGTCTGTTACGCTCAATGATTTCTCAGTAATCACTATACTATACGGATACTATTCATGATCATCGACCCCAAAAATCCCTTAGAGACCATTTTCAGCAATATTTCCATTTTTGGCCGCCATATTGGATCCGCCATTTTGAAAATTTCAAAATTTGAGTTCAGATTCGTGATCAGCGACCCCGAAAACCTCTACGTGACCATTTTCAGCAACATTCAGCATTTTTTAAATTTTCGACCGCCATATTGGATCCGCCATTTTGAAATTTTCAAAATCTGAGTCCAGATTCGTGATCAGCGATCCCGAAAATCCTAATATGTGAATTTTCATAAAGATATGTCTGAAAGTTTCCTTAAAACTGAATTTTTCCTGAAAAAAGGGTATTTCTCAAAATTTGTTTATTAATATTGACAAAATTACAAAAATGTTTAAAGTTTTGCACCATAATTTTGATTCTGTAACATCGTGTGAGCATGATACTACAAAAAACTCTGATTTGAATCGAATAATTACTACTTTCAAATCACAAGAAATGGTTTAGAAAAAGGTGGAATCAGGTGATGCCACTATGCCGCAAAGGGTGAAAAACTATTTTTTAAAGTGAAAATCTAACTCTACCAATTAAATATTCCATCATTATACTTGAAAATTCATGTTTCGGCTGAACACTTATTTTTGTAACTGGTAATTTAACTATTCAATGTTTGGTTGACAATTTATCTTTTTTAGTTAAAAATTCACATATTTTGTCGAAAAATCCGTCTTTTTGGTCGCAATTAATCTTCTTAGTTGAAAATGCATCTTTTTGATTGAAAATTTAACTATTGCAGTTGAAGATTTATCAGTTTAGTTGCAAATTTATCTTTTTTGTTTAAAATTCAACTATTCTAGTTAAAGATTCATTATTGTAGTTGAATATTCATCCGTTTGATTGAAAATTGGTCGTTTTTAGTTGAAAATTCTGCTATTTCGTTGAAAATTCATGTATTTTGTTGAAAAATCTTCTTTTTTGGTAGAACATTAATCTTCTTGTTTGAAAATGCATGTTTTTGGTGAGTATTCCAGTTAAATATTCATCATTTTAGTTAAAATTTCATTTTTTTTTAAATAAAACTACTTGGTTGAAAGTTAACTCTTTTGTTAAAAATTCATCTTTATAGTTTAAAATTAATCAATTCCAGGTGAAGATTTATCATTTTAGTTGAAAATTTATCATTTTTCTGTAACATTTTTTCGCTTTTTTGGTGGAAAATTAATTTTTCCAACTAAAAATTTAACTTCCATTTTTAGTTGAAAACTGATCTTTTTAGTTCAAAATTCAACAACTGTTTGAAAATAAAACTGTTTGGTGTAGAATTCATGTATTTTGTTGAAAATTGGTATTTTTTGGTAGAAAATTAATCTTTGGATGAAAATTCAACTACATATTTGGTAAAAAATTAATCTATCCTGTTGAGAATGCAATATTTCTGCTTGAAAATTTATGAATTTAAAGCGGTTTAAATTTAATTTAATATAGTACATACTCTCATTAACTTTACATAAATATGCACTAAATTTTAGGTATAACAAGATAAAATAAAAATTTGTTTAAATTATTATTCAAATTCATGTCTTTAAAGACAAATTCAAGAAATTAATAATTATGTTTTTAGTTTTTAAATTTAATTACTGAAAAAAAAACATTTATAATAAACTCACGAAACTGTATACATATTCCTAGTCGATTGTTTTAAAAAATGCGAAATATTTTAATGGCTCTGTATCTGTACTATGAAAAATGATACCTGGAAAAAATGTGAGATATCTGGAAAAAACCTGGAATTGTCAGGGAATTTTTTCCAGGATTTGAGTAGACATCCTGTATAAGCTTCTTCAAGCCCTTCAAGTGGCCGACAGCATTTTCTTGCTCACTGCGAACTGCGCTTGCGAGGTTTTATTATCCATTTTTCCCCGTGTTAGAAAACACAAGTAAATAAGTGTGAAGAAAATGTTTTTTTTTACAGATCGACGAGGATTTAACAGCTCGTGTAAATATGGCGGACTTTAAATTTTCCTTCCAAGAAATTGGCCGAATTTACGAACCTGCTTGGATGTCTCCAGAGGCTTTAAGTAAGAAAGCAAACGAAATAAATCTCGAAGCCAGTGACATGTGGAGTTTTGCAGTCTTGTTGTGGGAATTGGCAACAAGAGAAGTCCCATTCGCGGATCTATCGCCGATGGAGTGTGGAATGAAGGTTAATAGATCATTTTAATTAATTAATCCGGAATTTAAAGAAATCCTGATTTGATGAATATTTATGTTTGTTTTCTTTTTCGTTTTACAGATTGCTTTGGAAGATCTGAGAGTTAGTATCCCGCCTGGAATTTCTCCTCACCTCGCGAAACTCATCAGAATTTGCATGAATGAAGATCCAGGAAAACGACCATCATTTGATATGGTGGTTCCAATTCTTGATAAAATGAAGCGATAATAATCAGTCGCCTGAATCTTGCCCATATTTTCTAAAGCGTTAAGTATTCAGAAAATTAATTTTATATAACAATGAATTGTAATAACACGTAGGACTGGGATTCTTCGTGAGATATTAAATTTGACAAACTTAACTCACTTGGTGCCTATTGGCTATTAATTGTAGCCCATTTTTTTATACTTTCTTCTAAGCAAGTAACATAGTGTCTCTATAGAAATATCTCTTATTACAGATGATCGACTGACATTTTTTACTTACTATCATTCTAATAATTCGCTATATCATTTGTCTAATACAACTGTTACATTTTTAGTACACATCAGATTTTAAAATTGAAAAAAAAATACTCTGGACACTATTGCAATACGAAAAATGTTCTTGCGACCATTCTGAAATTCATTCTTATTTGTAAAATTAATTTAAATCATACGTACTATATAAGAATATCTGGCGACACTTATTAATCAATTTCAGAACCTTAATATGTGAAATTAACTTTTAATTATATACGTTCGATGTGTGTGAAATATATGTATATTAAATGATTTTGTTGATATTTTTGTTATATTTGGCGAAATTTGATAAATTCATAACTTCCCTGAGTGCAATATTTAATGAGAATGTAAGACTAATATTTAATTGAAATAAAAGTCATTTTATGAACGTTTCTGCAGTCTTTGAAGTATTATAACAAAAAGAAGGGTATTTACAGAAAAAGCTAATTTATTACATTTTCAAAAGTTCCGATCCCGCCTGTAAGAGGGCACAACGGACAGTTCTATAAGATAATTACTGTAACTAAATTGTGATAATGTTTCGAGCAGTTATAGAATACTATAATAATCCAAAAAAAATATGTATTTTATTATAGAAAATCATCTTCCATCAACTCTTTTACATCGAATACAATTTTTTCCTGAAACATATGAATTAGATTATTATAAATTACAAAGTAATATATCAGTAAAAACCATAATATCCAAGCAATAACTTTTAATTTTAACGCACCCCCAACCCCCTTTTATTGTTCCCCGAAAATGTAAAGTAGTTTAAACCATTTTTTTGCTTTTAAATCGTGAAAAGTTATTATTTTTGGATAAATGATACAGTTGATGAAATTCAAGAATAGTATTTCTTGTTTAGGATATTTGGTCATTATTCAAACAATTTTGTGTGAACAATTTTTTCCCTGTAAATCTTCAAATGTTACTATCTTGAATCAATAGCGCAGTTAATGAATGCTAAGAGTGATATTTTGTGTGAAATACAATTTACAATTATTTAAACAATTTTTATTTGTTTAAACAATGTCTTCACCTGTAAATCTTAAAAAGTTACTATTTTCTGGAATTAATGATGCAGTTAGGGAATGCTAAGAGTGATATTTGTTGTGAAAGATAGTTTTGCAATTATTAAAATAATTAATAATGATTCACTTGCACCTTTTCATAGGAAAGGTGGAGAAAATTCTAGTTTTTTCAAATTTCTTATACTATGTCGCTTATTATTCAGTATTTTCTTATTTCAGGCCGTTTACCCACATTTTTTAAACAATAATTATTTTTTTGAAACTAGAATTTTCTCCATCTTTCTTTGTATAAGCAAACTCACCCTTATAAAAAGAAGCTATACGGGAAAATAATGATTGACATACAATTATTAGGAAAATATTACTAGTAATCCCCAATAATAATGCCAATAATTATGTTCCTGTAGATACTTTTCGTCAAGGCAATACTGTATATTAAACGTAGAAACCGCACCACATTAGTATTAAATTTACACATTTAATTCTGTATTGATATATTATATTAATATTAATATGATATCAATGTTAATATACAGGGCCTGAAATGTTGTTAGGTCTGACACATTTTGTGTAGGCCGGATTTAAAAGTGTGTAGTACTACGAAATAAAAAAATGTGCAGTGGAAAATTAACTTCATTTTCTGAGCAAAATTTGCAGTTTTATAAAATAATATTTTTAAATTCTTAAAAATAAGTAAAAATTCCTATTTATTTATTGCAGGCTTCACAGTATTTTCACATTTCCTCTCTTTTCATCTTTTTCTCGTCTTCCACTTAAATACAAACTGAACTAATAGAAACCTACAAGAAAATCTTAACCATTTTTCATTGGAAGCTCATTATTTTTGGTTGAAAAGTTGCTTATTCTATTTTTTGTAGGCCATTTACCTTTTTTAGTTAAAAATGTAATTATATTGTTGAAAATTCAACTATTTTGTTAGAAAGTCATCATTTTCGGTTGAAAACTCTTGATGAAAAATCGTTTTTATTTGGGTTGAATACATATTATATTTTTTTTTAAATGTAATGATTTTGTTAAAAATGAACATTTTTATTAAAAAGTAGTTTTTGGTTGAAAATTCAAATGTTTTGTTGAAAATTCGTTTTTTTTCTAAATTGAAAATTCAACTATTTTTTTAGAAAATGTAACTATTTGGTTAAAAATTAACTTTTTGTTGAAAATTCAACTGATTTATATAGATAATTCGTCTTTTTATCTCGAAAATTAAACTATTTGGTGGAATTTCTTTTCTAATCTTAAAATATTTTTCGGTTGTCATTCTCGCTGAGAATTCATCTCTGGTTGAAGATTTAACTATTTTGTTGAAGAATTTATTTTTTTATTTTGTTAAAAATTACTTTCTTTTTTTTAACTGAAAATTTAATCATTCCAGTTGCAGATTCATCATATAAGTTGAAAGTTCATATAAATGTAGCATGTATTGAAATTTTCTCTTTTTCTGTAGAAAATTAATCCTCTTGGTAGAAAATTTAACAATTCCGTTTAAAATTAACATTTTTGTTAAAAAATCATATATAAGAGTCGACCGGTTTGTGTAAAATTGTTTTTTGTGGCTTGAAAATTCAACAATTTGGTTGAAATTTTTGTTATTTCTGTTGACCTAAAAATTGTATTTGGTTGAAAATTCGAGATAGTTATGAGCTAATTTTGACTGATTAATCTTTTTGTGATTGAGAATTCAACTATTTTTTGTTGAAAATTCGTGTTTTTGTTTTGAAAATTCATCTTTTTTGGTTGAAATTTAATCTTTTTATAGTTAAAAATGCAACTGGGTGGCTCTATGAAGAATCATTAAAGTTTTTTACTAATATAACAATGATAGTGACTGAATTCTAGCTGTTAATTAACATTTTTTATAATTTATCAGTGAAAATAACTGTTTCATAACCAGAATTCAATCACTGATAGAAATTTGTATAAATTTTAACTGATTCAAATCTACAGATTTGGAAATTAATCTATTTTGGTTGGAAATTGAAATATTTTTTGTTGAAAATTCGTGTTATTTACATTTTATGGTTGAAAATTTAAGTACTTAGGTAAAAGGTGAACTATATTATTCAAAATTAATTTTGTTGCTTGAAGATTCATAATTTTAGTAGAAAATTCATCGTAACTATTTAATTAAAAATTAAATTATTTTGTTGAAAATTCAATATTTTTACTTGAAATCTTAGGAATTTAAAGCGTTTCAAATAGAATTTAATATATTGTGAAACTCTCGAACGTTTCTGAAACTTTGGTATAATGAAACGTTTCATTGTTTCATGAAACTTTCTTCTTCTTCTTTGTTTGTTGAAGAAGAAGAAGAAAGTAGCAATATGTCTGCATGGCGAGGGCCAAGCAATAATATGAATTGCATGAAACAAAACTTAATTCTTCTAATAACTTATAAATGAATGATTTTTCGCCATAAGTGTATTTGGATATTATTTCTTTACTTTTTCAAAGCTATTTAATTAAATAATAAAATCATTATGAGAAAAATATCGCCAACGGCGATACCACTCTGAAAACACCAGTTCTCGTAAGATCACTGAAGTTAAGCATTGTTGGGTGCGGTTAGTACTTGGATGGGTGGCCGTTCAGGAATACTGCGTGCTGTTGGCCCGTCGTGGGTGTGGTGGGCCCACATTGGTAGTAAATATCCACCTAGAAACACTACCCGAATCGGGTAGTGAGGCAATGAACTTTCGAGTTCGAACTGCTAATTAATGTATGTATGTATGAGAAAAATATCAATTTTATTATTTGTTTGAATAGATTTTAAAAAATAAAGCATAATATCAAAATACATTTATGTTGAAAAATTATTTTTTCCCAAGTTATTAAAAAAATTAAGTTTTGTCCCGTACAATAGTCATTCAAAAAAATTTTGTTTGCCTTACAGTTAAGCTTTTTATAAACTTTGACTGTCAAAGAATTTAATGTCAAATTAAAACTTAATTTTATGTATTTAATAATTTATAATAATTTATCGAAAAGCGACAAAATATCAACCGGAAATGTCGATTTTTTAAACTAAACATGTGGCGCCCCCATGGCATGAAACACATGGTGTGACGTCACGCGTCGTCAAAACTGAAGAAAATACATGGTCCGTTTGATAAAAACAATCGAAATAATCAATTATCAACGTTTTTCTGGCTAAAATGGTTTATTTTCATGGAGTATCAGTATGCCTGGATACGTTAAATTGCATCCAGAAAACTTAACCTCACTTTTTTTATAGATGCTTTTATAAATACTGATACAAATACTTTATTTTATAATAACTTTTGCGTAAATAAGCGATTTGATTTGGCGAGGTTATAACTCTTATACATCCCGGCACCCCATATGGAGTTTATAGAGTCAATTACGAGTTTTATGCCATTAAAAAAAAAACATTTTATATTTTTTTTTTTTCACTTTTTTCGTTCTTCACGGTTGGGTGTAGATATAAATAATTTTCCTGGATTTTTGACAGACGTGCTCTTGCATTGAGGCACAAAACACCAATGGCAGCGCTGTTTTTTTCCATTTTTATGCAAAAAACGTGAATTGCCCGGCTTATTCACAAGCGTTTGACGGCGTGCTACGTCACATCAAGATGGCCGAATGGGCGCGACAGAAATAAGAATTTTAAATGTGTACAAATTTTTGTTTTTCAAATATAAATTCAAAAGAAGGTTTTTTACACTATGCTGGTATTATTAGTGATTTTAGACCATATACTTTAATATGCAAAAATTAAAAAAAAAATAGTCGATGACCCTATTGGGCCCCCGGCGTGCGGACATTTTGGATTTCCCCCACCAAACCTGAAATACTAATCAAGGTCCGCCATAGTAGGTTCATGAAAGGTCGTACCATGGACATAGAAATAGGTGGGATCCATGGGTGGGATCTATGCATGTCTCAGCGGGGACAAAATAACGAGCGGGGCGGTCTACCATCTTGGATAGCTAAACTGGTATTGCGAGAGAAAGAGCTCACTTACTCCTCTTGCTTTTGCAAACGAACATGGTCGACTCCCCCCTAGCAACTTATAATTGCAAATGTGGAAAATAAGGCAAACATAGGGATCGTCCATACATTACGTAAGAAGTTTTTCTTTTGTTTATATCGTTGTCTCCTTTTCAACTTCGCAGCAATTTTATTCTCGTCTTTATTTAAGCAAAAGAAAAATGTCTTACGTAATATATGGACGATCCTATATATAAATAAGTTGTATTTTGTGAATTCTAGCCTGCAAAAGTGTGTAAGTAGGCGGAAAAATTTGAATCGGTGCTGCACGAAATTAATTTCAATATAATAAATAAGTGTTAAATAAGTAAATAAAATGTACAATTGTGAAAA
>CAKNYM010051654.1:292230-362689 GCA_932195095.1 Andricus curvator | reverse complement strand
GGAAGATATTAATATACTAATGAATAATAAAGAAGAAGTATTATTACATAATACGTCATTTTAAGTAAGTTATAAATAAATAAAAATTTATTTATAAACAATTACTCTGAATCTATACAATTTTGCTGTTCCTTTTAATATATACCTATATAAATGTACTTATGTTTAATTTACAACTCTCCAGTAAACAAAATAACACTATAAAATGTTTTATTAGTTTTCATTGTATTAGAAGTTGAAACACGACACCAAATTGTTTCAATAATTTAACTCATTCAAATTATCAATGTTCACAATTCAAAAATTCGCGGAACATTATAGGTTATGTTATCACGAAACTGTACTTTTTTACATTTCAAGCTCTTATTTCGTATCTGCTACAATGAAAATTCTTCCATTTATTGTTTTAACGTATCTCACGATTCAATATACTTAAAATACATCTAGTTTTTACGTAATAAGATGATTTCACCGATTTCATGCTGACCGTCAGGGGACGGTAAAATTTCATAAAATCGGTCGGATGACGGTGATTCCCCATCCCTAGTCATAGGTATGCAATACCATATATATATCATTACATATAAACGCCTATGAACTGAAAAGGGGAACTTCAGGTTCGCTCCACAGGCATGAAAAACGGCTGTATTTATGCATGTCTTATATAAAATATATTTTTTTGCTTTCTCTTGAGTGTACGGTATCTTCTCGAAAGAAAATGTATTTATTACCAATAATTAGTTAGGTATTAATGATGATTTAAATGTCGCGCCAAACTTCGCCATTTTTCTAGTGAAGTCTCAGACTGGATTCGTATGACTGACCTATCTATTAGGCATTTTCACTTCATAGTCAGCTAACTTCACTTTGGTAACTACTGAGGAGAAAACAATGGATCAAATGCATGGGATTCGATCCATTTTTGCCACATTTTGTTAATATCTTCGTAAGAACTAATTTTTTCTATATAAGTGTATTTGAAAAAAAGTTTTTATTTTTTAAGAACTATTTAATAAAATAATAAAATTAGGTATTTTCACTTCAACCACCTGCTAACTTCACTTCGTTAAGTGCTAAGGGGAAAACAATGGACCAAATGCATGGACAAAACTTTATTTTCGTAATATCTTCGTAATGAACAATATTTATCATCTTCTTATTATTTCATTAAATAGTACTTAAAAAATAAAAACTAATTTCCAAATACACTTATATAGAAAAAATTAGTTTTTACGAAGATATTAGCAAAATAGGGCAAAAATGGACCGAATCCCATGCATTTGGCCCATTGTTTTCTCTCAGCAGTTAACGAAGTGAAGTTAGCTGATGGTTGGAGTGAAAATGCCTAATTGAAGGACCTTGGGCAGGGATGGGAACAGCGACCGGCAGATGTCGCACAAGCGCGCAGGCGCAACTAACGCAAGTATGATCAGTCAGTGATGGCGCTGCGGAGCTGGCATCGACGTAGTGATGTCCGCGAAGTACTCGATGAAAAATTCGAATAAAGGGCGTGTAAAATGTGCGTAATCCGGAGGTCGGAGGCCCTCGATGTGGACACAGAAGTGCTTCCGAGGCTAGGGTGCGTTCGGGGGTACTTGTGGCGCGACTCGCGAAGATACTTTTGTGCCGCTTAGCTATCGCATTCCACTATTCCAGCACCAATGTCTGCGCTTTAGACCCCTTAGACGACGGATCGACGGACGGACGTCTGTGTGGTCTCTGTCAACGCTTTTGTCATTTGTGCACTTTCATCGCGATGTTCTCCCCTAATCTCGAGGACTCTCCGGAGCCTCCTACCTCCTAGGGATCAAGGACTCTCGGTGCCCTGGCGGTTCGAGCTTGCTTGTGCATGTACGACTGTGTGCGTGTCCGCAGTGTCAGACGGATTTGTGTTTCCCCATTAGTGCGCCCCATCCAATATCTCCTTGTCTCTGTTGAGTTCGTGTCCACACGCGTGTCTATGATTTTCCTTTTTTCTTTCTTTTCTTTTTGTTTTCACTCGGTGAAATGTTCTCGTCGCCGGCGTCCGTGGTCGGCGAGCCGTCTGGCTATGACTTCGAGAAAGAGGAGAACGCTGCCAAGTGGAAGGGAGTGTTTGTCAACTCCCTGCGCAAGGTGTGTAAACGCGTGTTAAAGTGTAAAAACAACCGTACTGTACTCACTCATCGAGTTTTATTCCGATATGTCAAAGTTCGAAGAGATACCTACACAATAGCTAAATACATTATTGATTTCTCTACCGGCAACTCTTTGGAGCATTGCGTTCCTTTTATTTCAATAAATCTTGTTTCATTTTGCTTTGTTTTATTAATTGTCTACTCTATTGGAAGAATGTCGCAGTATAGAACTGGAGACACCAACAAAATTGGATTTTTTTAGGAGAGCGAAAATAACATTCTGTAAAATCGAAATTCACATTTAATGATAAAAGAAAAGTCCACTCCGGAGCTAAAGTTTTGCTGAATTGAGAACAAAAAAGTTTGATTAGCAAATGTTATCCACTTGCGAGGAAAGAGATTATGTAGTAGTAGACAGTCTGAAAGTGACATTGATCACAAATTAATTGAAGTAGGCTGAATTTAATGTGGTAAAAAAGATTTTATCTAAAAAAAAAAGTTACCCGATTCCGAGTGAATCATCCCAGAATTTTGAGGCTAAAATTTCTCACATATTTTGAAAATTGGCTTTGGGTAGCGATTGAAAATAAAATTTTTAATTTTTTACAAAAATACAAACTTACTCCCGAGATATGGGGATGCTGAATGAGAATAAATGGTAATAATTTCAAGAAATATTGAAACTGAAAGTACAAAAATACTACGTTAAAATTTTGACTACATTTTTACGGAAATTTTAATGTAAACTTTTTTTCCATTACTTTGCTAGAAAATAAGATTTCGAGGAAAAAACACAGCGTGTATTAGATTTTTAAAGAATTTTTGATGCAATAAACCCTTTCTCGGAAAAATGTTGATATTGTATAGTTGTCGTTTGTAAAGAAATTTCAGGTTATGTTTTTTCTTTGGTTTCTATAGCATTTTTTACTAGAATTAGTATTCTAAGCAAAGTTTTGTGAATATCCTGCTGTTTTTATGACACTAAAAATTAGACGCTTCGGTCTTTGAATCTGGTAAATTTATAAATCATTTTTAAAATTCACAAGATTGAACTGTATTAAGAAACTAATTTAAAAGGCAGTGTCTATTCGTTCCGAAAAATTGGGGGTGTTGGAAAAGTGCATGGACTGGTCGTCCCGAAAATTCGGGACGGGACACTTCCAATTTAAAACCATTTTTGACTAATATAAAGAAGATAAAACATTCTCAAGCATTGTCTTCCAAGGTAAAAAAGATGTCCAATCTTGAAAAACCATTGTTTTTCTCATTTTTTTAAATTAAATAATTTAAATTAAAAATTTAACTTTTATACAACTTCCAATTACAGGCGATCATAAAAGGAATAACTTCAGTTTGAATCATTTAAAATTAAATACGTTTTCAAAATTGAGCAATTTTAAGCTATAAACAGTCCAAAGTTTAGCAATCCTGAACAATTTGAATAATATAAAATCCAAACATTCATTATTTATGGTAGTTCTCATGTCAAATAATTTTTCTATGATTTCAAGAATCAAAATAATATTACTGATGACGTCATTTCACATAAAAAACATTTTTAATGAAACAATTTTAAATCGTATAAAACCCATTTATTTTAACTATGTTTATTTAAATAACATTTTTTCTTACTATCGCTTCGTACCAATTTTTGCAAAATGGTTGAATTTTAATAAATCATGGGCCATGGATTATTAATTCGGGGAAAATATTTTCTACAATTCTACTGTTTCTAAATTTGAAAGTTTAATTTTTCGGTGACTGAAATCATTAAAACCATTTAAAAAAAAAGAAATAACTATATTTTTTAATTATGTACTTATTTTCAAAATTGGAAACAGTAAAGTTATATGGAATGTTTTTCTCGAAATATTAGGTCATTATTTACTAAAATTGAACCCTTTTGAAACAATTGATTCCTTTACAAACAATTGATAAGAAGCGAAAATACTTGTAATGAAATATTAAAAATGAAAAGATTTCAAATTAAAGCGTGGCCTGGAGTTCAGCAATTTTGATCAATTGGTTATCATTTTGTTGCCCACAGTCTTTTATAGTCACTTTTTTACGGGAAGGGTCACTCATTTATTTCATTTTAGATTTTATCTAAAAAAAATTAAAATTTAATCTATATATGTAATCTATAGTATGAGAATGCTTTTCAATATCAGACTTTACACTCTTTTTCCTTTTTTAAAGAATTTCTCTTTTTTCCTCATTTTCAAGATACTTTTCCCATTTTTTGTACTTAAATGCGACCTAAATTATGAGAACCCAATCAGAAAATCCAACTATTTTTATCCATTTATTTTTGGTGGAAGAGTCTACTATTATATTTTTGATTCAGAATTAATAATTTTTATTTAAAAATCTTATTATTTGGTTGAAAATTTTTATTTTTTTGAAAATTCAACTTTTTTGTTAAAAAGTAATATTTTTTAGTCGAAAATTCAACAATTTTGTTAAAAAGTCATATTTTTTCAGTCTAAAATTCAACTATTTCGTTGAAAACCCGCCTTTTTGGATAGAAAATTCATCTTTTTTTGGTAGAAAATGAACTTTTTTTTTTTAAATACAACCGTTTTCTGAAAAAATTCGTCTTTTTGACTTGAAAGTTTAACAGTTTGGTAGAAAATTAATTTCTTTTGGTTATAAATTCAATTCTTTGGTTGAAAATTCATCTCTTTTTCTGGTAAAAATGTCATCTTTTTTGGTTAATAATGCAATTGTTTGTTTGACAACTAATAATCTGTTTTGGTTAAGGATTCAACTATTTTGTTTAAAATTAATTTTTGTTTGTTAAAGATTCATTATTTTATTTGGTCATTTATCTCTTTGGTTGAAAATTGAAATTTTTTATTGAAAATTCTTTTTTTATTTTGGTTGAAAATTAATGTTTTTAACTTAAAAACCTAATTCCATCTTTTATTGAAAATTTAACTATTTAGTTGAAATTTAATTGTATTTTGTTAAAAATCGTCTTTTACAGTAGAAAATTAATCTTCTTGGTTGCAAGTTAATTTATGTTGTTGAAAATTCGTCTTATTTTATAGAAAATTTATCTTCTTGGTTGAAAAATTAATGTTTTTAGTACAAATTCATCTATTTTATAGAAAATTCATCTGTTTTTGTGTAAATTATATCTTTTTGTTAAAATTGCAACTACTTGGTTGAAAGTTGACCTACTTTGTTAAAAAACTAATTTTGTGTTCGAAGATTCATTATTTTAGTTGAAAATTCATCTCTTTGTTTGGAAATTTAATTTTTAATTTAATTTAAATTTTACTATTTTATTGAAAATTCATTTTTGTTGTTGATGAAAATTAATGGTTAATGTATAGAATTCCTGAGAGAGAAAAAAAAACAGAAAAATTTTTCTTAAATTTCAAAATTAATGATTTTAAATGAAAATTCAACTATTTTGTTGAGAATTCATGTATTTTGTCGAAAATTCGTGTTTTTTTTTTTTTAGTAGAAATTTAATCTTCTTTGTGGAAAATTAATCTTTTTGGTTAAAACTTCATCTATTTTGTTGAAATTACAATATTTTTACTTGAAGGGTTACACTGAAAACGATTTGGTTGAATATGTTTATTTATATGGACAGCAAAATATTTGGTTGTCCCAAATAAATTTTGTTGTTTTAACGAAATCTTTTGGTAGATGGAGTATTTCATTGATTCAACAACAAAATTGTGTTGGATCAGTCCAATATTTTGTTGAACATAAGTGTTTCTATTGACATTACAACAGGCCTCTTTTTGTGTGAACAGTTGTCACTTTTTAGCTTTAATGAGTCAATTTTTCCACTTTCAAGTTCATTAGTCTGTTGCAGTTCTACTGATATTGAAAGTGTGAATGAAATCTCTTTTCTCTCAAATATTTTGTTAATATTTACTGGAACATTCTGTAAGTTACTTTTTTTATTATCTAGTTACAGTTACGTTACTTCTGACTGTAACTAGTTACAGTTACTAGATAAAGTAACTTCAAGTTACTTTAAAAATTACTTTTTTCACTTCCTTACTTTTATAATTTACAAATCAAAATAACTAAGATGATAATTCATAAAAACTTAATTTAAAAAGAAATAGGCATTATTTAAAGTAAATAAAAAATACCCTATATATTTCGGCAAGTGAACAACAATATATATTTAGACTTAAATTCAAATTAATAGACATGTCACTTAGAATATCCTACGGTATCAGATTCTGAACGGATTTCGCTGTTCCGCATTGTTCGGCAGGTTCGCCAGAATTGTGTACTTGTTTTCTTTATTTTATTCTAATTAGCCATTAAAAATTATTTTTTATATTGAATTTCAAGTTAAAATCGCGACTAACGTATTAAATTTGAGCAATTCTATTCCACCGTTTCACGGTACTATGCAAATCATAACTTTCGACAGATAAAATAGTTGAAAAATAATAAAATGTTTTAAATTTTGGACCAAAGCACCTTTTGTATGATTCAATTTGAAATGCTTTAAATTCCTAACGTTTCAAGTAAAAATATTGCATTTGCAACAAAATGGATGACTTTTTAACAAACTAGTTAAATTATCAACCAAAAACATAAATTTTCAACAGAGGAGTTGTATTTCCAACCAAGAAAGATTTTTCAGCCAAACAGTTGTATTTTTAACAAAAAATATGCCATTTTTTACCGGAAGAAATTAATTTCCAAACCAAAAAGAACAGTTGTGAGCAAAAGAGTTGAATTTTCAAGCCAAAAAGATAAATTTTCAACAAAAAAGTTTCTTTTCTACCAAATAGGTGGGCTTTTCTACCAAAAGAGTTACATTTTTAATAAAATGCATGAATTTTCAACCAAATGGTTGAATTTTCATACCGAAAATATTAATTTTCTGCAAAAAAGTTCATTTTCAGGCAACTGGCTTATTTTTCTATCATTTTCAAACCAAAAAGACGAATTTTCAAGAAAAGATTTAAGTTTCCAACAACAACGGTAATTGTCAACCAAATAGTTGAATTTTCTACCAAAAAGAAAAAACGAAATTGAAAAAAACGAATTAAATTTTCAACAAAAATTATGAATCTAAAACCAAACAACTGAATTTTTAACAAAGTAGTTAAATTTTCATCCAGAAAAGACAAATCTTCAACAAAATATCTGATCTCTCTACATTAATTTGGTTAAAAAAAGTGATGAACTTTCAAACCAAAAACAACACTTTTCAACAAAAAATTTGAATTTTTAACAAAAATTTTCGTTATTTTTCAGCCAACTAGTTGAACTTTCTACCAAAATAGTTGAACTCAACCAAAAAAGACTAATTTTCAACAAAATAACTGAATTCTGAACGAAATCAGAATAATTTTCTAGAAAAAGAGTTGAATTCTCAACAAAAAAATGAGATTTTTTTAAATAAAAGAGATAAAATTTGAAACGATAAAGCCTAATTTTGAACCAAGAAAAAAAGATTCCACTACATTGTTGAATTTTCAAGCCAAAAAGACGAATTTTCTACAAAACAGTTGATATTATTTCAACCAGAAAAGATTTTAACATGAAATGTATCGCAGGTGAATTCAAACAAAAAATACGACTTTTCAAAAAATTAGCTGAATCCTCTATACAAAAGACATTAATTTTCTTTTTTTTTTAAAGTAAATGTTTAACTCTAAATAATTTTCTACCCATAATTGAACCTCTCTTAATATGAAATACACATACAAGAAACACGCAGCAACTTCAAAGTAACTGAAATTAAAGTTCCAAGTTACTGAAAAAATCGTAACTAAGTTACGTCAGAAGTTACTTCTTAAAATAGTAACGAAGTTACCCTAAAAGTTACAAATAACGTAACTTTGAGTAACTTACTCACTTGTAACAAGTTACAACCCAATTCTGATTTAGATTTAGAATAAGTCTTTCATACCAAGACATCCCCTTTTATGTTTTTTTTCCCCCAGGTATTGGGGCAAGTTCATCCTAGTCTAGAAGCTCGACAAGACGCCTTAGATTATGTTGAGAGTCTGATCTTGAGAATGTTGGGCATGCTCTGTGGAAATCCACCTCCTCATACACCTCAAGACGTAGAGGAAAGAGTAAGACGAACATTCCCTACTCCAATTGACAGGTGGGCACTTCGAGACGCAAGAGATGCTCTAGAAAAAGGAAAGAAAAAGTCTCCACTTGTTCTTCCCGTGGATAAAATCCACCAACTCTTGCAAAAGGTAATCTCACACAGACAAAACTCTATATTAATAAATTAATAGTCCAATAGAGTCACAAAAATCATGAGTATTTGTAATTATTTTACAGTATTTTAAACTTTAAACTACTTCAGGGTGACCACGTGGCTGGGAAAACAGGGAAACAGAAATGACCAGGAATTTTTTTAAACCGGAAAACCCTGGAAATTATAGTTAACTTATTTTATACTCGAACTTTTTCTTATTTTTAACAGAACAAATTATATAATCAGTATAAATATCACTTGATATTACGTGAAATTATACAATTGTTAGTGAGTTCTATTTGAAGTTAGACAATTTTAAAGTTTTGAGACTAAGTTTGAAATATTGAATTTGTAACATTTAAAAAAAATCATTTAGTTGGCAGTACCTAATCTTGATATTATTTTGTACTTTAAAATATATAAAATTTAACGTTTCAATTTTACATGGTTTAATTTTAATCTTATAGTTGTTTGAATATTAAGGCTTTCGATTAAAACTAGTTCAAGTTTAAAGAATTTATATTTACAATATTTATAAATTGTTAGTAGTAGGATGGCCGCTGGACCGGGAAATAACAGTGAATTTATTTGTTGAATCACTTGAAATATCATAAATTTCGTATCATGTGATATAATTCAATTTAAAATAAGTTCGTTTTCAACTTTTTTTATGTTAAGTTCAATTGTTGACTTATTCAGTTATAAAATCATTCAGTTTACAATGCGTAATTCTTCATTCTAAGCATACATTTTCAATTAAAAGAATTTTAAAATGCAGTTTAGAAGACTTACCAAATTAAAAATTAAAAGCGATTGAAATTGAAATTTTGCGGTAAACTTTTTATTTAATTGAACAATAATTTATTTTACAAGACGATTCTGAATTCGTTCAAAATTAAAGAATTTACCGATTTTAACGTTAAAAATTGAACTGTTTGAATTCGTAAGCTTAGCTCAGACCAGGGAGCTTTTAATTTAATACAATTTTAATTTATCTATTTTTAACCTTTTTAATTTGTAAGTGGAATTGTTGAATATTGCACAATTATTAAGTTTAGAAGTGTTAAAAATATTCAAACTTAATTTAAAACTTGAAAAGATTTAAATTTCTTTTAAATTTTAGATTTTCGAAGATTTTGAAATTATATTTTGAACCCTTTTAAGGATTGCGAAGGGTTTTGAGATAATAAGACAAAATTCTTAAGATTCCCGGGCAAATTTTTAATGATTTTTTATTTTGAAAAATTGATTTTAAGAGAATATTTAAAATTATTTAAAAACAAAATTTGATCAATAAATAAAAATTGAACCATTATTAATTTAGAAAAATTTCGAGTAAGTTTAAGAGATATTTGAAAGTTTTAAAAAACATAAAAAAATAATTTAACAGGTGAAAGATATAAAAAAATAATTTAACACGTGAAAGATATACAATTTTTTTTAACTAAATGTAGATTTTTAAAGATTCGGAACAAAAAATGTAGAAGCTTTTTTATATTTGGAAAAGTTTCGAAAGTATAAAAATATTTTATTAAGATTCCTAGGAAAATTGAAAATGATTTTTTATTTAAAAAATGATAATTTCAAGAGATTATTTAAAAATATTTGAAAAGATTTCCAAAATTGTCAAAAAGCAATTTTTTCACTTTGCAGGATTTTAAACCAATTTTAGGCAAAATTTGAATCATTTTAAAGATATTAAGAAGTTTAAACAAAATTTTCAAATAATTTAAAATTTGAAAAGATTCTAAAAAATTAAATGTAGATTTTTTAAGCTTTTGAAATCAAATTTTGAAGCTTCTTATGGATTTTGAAAGGTTCGAAGATAATAAAAAAAAATTCTTAAGATTCCTGGCAAAATAAAAAAATTGTGTTCATTTTGAAAAAATTATTTTAAGAAAATATATTTCAAAACAAAAACAAATTTTAATCTATAAGTAACAGTTGAAAAATTATTAATTTGTAACATCAAATAAAAATTATTTAACTTATAATTAAAAGTGTTCCGTTTAGAAGAGAAGTTTGTAATCGTTTCATTTTTAATGTGTCTAAATTACAATTGCTTAAAATGATATAATTTTGAATATTTTTATACGTGTAAATTATTGAGCGTTTGAATTAAAATGTTCAAAGTGTCTCGTCCCGAAATTCGGGATGAGTAATCAAATATTTTTCATAAACTTGGCTGGTCGTCCCGAATCTTTGAGACTAGTCCATCCCCTTTTTCAATTCCCCCATTTTTTCGGGACGACTAGACACAGCCTAACATTTTTGTAAGCTTTAATTTTAAAAGTTTCAAATTTAAAAGAGTTCCACTTTGAGTATTTCAATTTGCGGTTCAGTTTTTATAATTTAAAATGAAAAAATTTTCAGCTTCGTGATTTAAAATCTTTCATTTTAAATGACCTAAAAAATTTTTCTGAGCCGGGAAATGACCAGGAATTTTTTTCCTGGATTAAAACGGCCACTCTACGTGTTTGAACGTTTGACTTTGAAATTGTTTATTTATAATGGTTTGAATTATTTGAAATTATTTGATTGGGACTTTTTTAAATTCAATTTAATCTATTTTCAACGTTTTTGATTTGAAAATTAAGCATTAAAATGTTTTTAAATTCAAGCCTTCAACATTGTTAAAGTGTGAACGGTAAAAATTACAGTGAATTACATTTTGTATCGGAAATCTTATAATTTCTTATTTAAAAAAATCTATTCAATCACTTTAAATATCACATGATATTACATGAAATTATAATTTTGTAATTTTTGTTATTTTCAAAGCTTTAAGTTTAAAATTTTAAGTGTCGACAATTTTCAAATTCAAAATTATGCAGTTTTGGAAGCCAAATTCTGACAAAGCTTTAGTTTCTAGAGTGTAAAATTTAAAATTCTTAAGGAACTATCGAAAAGTGATCCTCAATGAATTTTCGTGGAACTTAGAATACGAGCAGATATTAGACACTCTGAAATATAATTACTGATGTCATTTTTGTGTTTTCTTCAACAGGAAGTATTGCAGCATAAAATCGACTCTCAAGTCAGTCTTTTTGTAGTTGGAGTACTCGAATACATTTCTGCTGATATTTTAAAGGTATTTATTTCATCTCGATTCGTAGTACATAAATTCATTTGGTTCTCAAATTTTAAGCATGAAACTATGAACAAATCGTTTTTATTTCAGTTGGCTGGAAATTACGTCAAGAATATACGCCACGTAGAGATTTCCTGTGAAGATATAAGAGTCGCGATGTATGCGGACATGGTAAAAATCATTTTTAAAAACTTTAAGCTTGAAACGTGTCTTTGTTACGCACATATTAATCGATTTACACAGTATCCTCCGTTATGTGCGGTCTTGCGGTCAAAAATAATTCGAACGCGCATTGCTACTTACTGTTTTTCATTTTTAATTGGAAACAAATTTGCATCTTTGTTATCGAATCCGTTCGAATTAAATTTGAGTGCAAGGCATTTTGTAAAATATAATAGTGTAGTTCAAAAAGCATCATTTAGAATATTGGTCCAGATGAAACGTCCTTGCTTTAATTACGGTAGTCCCAAACGGAAAAATGGTACCTAGCTTGCTAGTACTAGTAGCTATCTTACTTCTCTATGGATTTCGTAAAACTTAAAAGAGTTTAACCAAATTGAAAATTAATTAAAAAGGATTTCTAAATTTAAACCAAATAGTTTATTGACTTAAAGTGAATCCTAATTTTTAAAATCAAGAAAAATCTGAAAATCATAGACAAATTATTTGCTAATTTTTAGATTGTCATTTTCATTGGAGGTTTCAGAATTAATATTGACGTTTTATTTATAATGATTCAGGGTCGCCATTTGGGAATTGAGTAGCGTAGTCGAGTTTTGCAACTTTAATTTTGAAAGTTTGTCATATTTCTTCTCCTTTTCATTATCATTGAAAAAAGAATAGAAACGAAGTTACGGAGTAAAAATGTATGTGGCCACCCTGTAATCGTATTTCTACATAACTTTCTTCCGGGAAATTTCGGAAAAACTTAGTGTGATGCTAGTTGAAAAGTAAAAGAACTACTTTTCGCAAAATAATTTTAAAAAATGGCTTCGAATACTTCTCTTTAAAAAATGTAGCTTTTTTAAACGGAAGATTTCCTGGGCTATTGATAGATTGAATTTTAGTATTCTTTGGTATACATCGAACGACTTCTATTGCTAGCAACGGGTGCATTGGTAAATTTCAGAATATGCCGATTAGCTACGCTAGACTAGTCACAGGCTAATTGTGGCTGCATATGTTCTCTGCTTGGTTACATGCTTTCCACTAACATTTAACAACACCAACCATGTTCGTTCTTCGCTCATGCCGTTCTAGGTGGTACGTACATGCGAAGCCCCAGAAAAAGATTAATAAGTCACAGATTCATTACGTGTCTTTGCAAGAGTCACAGTCTTGTTTTCCTCTTTCTTTGCTTTTTTGTTTCAGTTGTATTTTCTGCCGTATTATTGTCGAATGTCCTCTGTCTCACAAAACTTGAGCGTAAAACGTTTCTCTAATTTATTCCAATTTATTCAGGATTCCCTCCTGACTTTAGGAGTAAGCGAACAAAATGTGGTAAATGCATTTGACAAGTGGAGACCGACAATTGTCAAATTCAATTTCGGTTCATAATTTTTGTAATGAAAGCTCATTACTTGACTATTAATTTGCCAAAGCAGTAATGTGCCATTTTTCGAGAAAATTAACTTTGAAATATTCCCCATATAGAGTTTGGCGAAATATACTTTAAATCGGCTGGCAGCTCAGGCAATAGCGCTTTGGCTTCATAGCCGAAAGGTTGGGTGTTCGATTCTCGCTGCCTACACTTTTTTATTTATCAAAATGTTTATAAATATAATTTTTTTTCATAATTTTTAAAAATTATGCTAATTATAATCCCTTATTCACGGAAAAAATTAATTTTCTTAAATTTATCGTTTTGTTTGCAAACAAATTTATTTTCTATAAATGTTGCTAATTATTTTCATAATTTTTACCAATTATATTTTAAATTAGAACTATGAACGAGGTTTTTTAAACCTCGTATTTTATCGGATAGCGATGAGTTTCTACAACAAAATTTTTTTTAAGTATCTATTGGGAAACACACTTGATTTTTTGTTTGCATCAAAGAAATTTTTGGTTCCGAAGTTACGAAATATGAATACCGTCTTGATCTGAATGATGATTTTTGGTTTTTCAATTAACTTATTGAAAAAATTAAAAATACCGGCAATAAATACTGAAATTTATATTTATAAACATTTTAATGAATAAAAAATAAAATAAAGTGTAAGCACCAAAAACGGAATACGCAACCTTCCGGCTATAAAGCTGTGAAGCGCTACTGTATAAGATACCGGCCGATTTAAAGTATGTTTCGCCAAACTCTGCATGACTTGTGACGGATGTTTCAAAATCGATTTTCTCGAAAATTGCAAATAAAATTGCATATTATTGCTTTGGCAAATTAACACTCAGGTAATGAGCTTTCATTACAAAAATTATAAACCGAAACTAAAATAAACACTTGCCAGTATCTCTTTGTGAGTTAATTTCTCAATATTTAAATATATATTGTAGCTTGAAATCCATCGATCAAAATTAAATGGGCTATTATAATCAGTCAGACTGTAAAATAAATAAATGCAAAAAAACTTTTTATTTGAATACTATCTTTAAAGTTATTCTGTAAATTAAAATGGATTTATACTCTTTTCATTCCGTGAATGCATATTTCACTGATTATTCAATATTCATGTTCTAATGATATAAATGTATAATTTGTTGTTTACATATGAAATTGGAAGATAATTTTATACATGATTAAGTAAGTGGAGTCCACGTCAAGCGGATCAAGAATTTTCCTCTTGGAAAGGGATTTGGCTGTTACTCGGCGTATACAGTCCTATATTAGTAAAGAAAAATACCCTGAAGTATTTTTAAAAAATTCAAAAAAATGACGGAGATACGGGACTTTGAAATTTGTGGTAACTTTTTTTTTGATAGTTCTACATCTTTGGTTCTAATTGACCGATTTAACTTTTTAAGGTCTGAAATTGTTTGTAATGGCATTTAAATTAAAACAAAAAAAATGCCCATAAAGAAAAAAAAATTTTTTGACATGTTTTTGAAAACTCAAAAAACTAAAATCGCGTCCCAAGATAAAACTTACAGAACTGGTAAAGCACATTTTTGGCTTTCTTTGACAAAATTTTTTTTGAAATTCAAGAACACGTATTTTCAAAAACGCGATTATAGTTTTTTGAATTTTCAAAAAAATGTCAACATTTTTTTTTCTCTATGGACATTTTTTTCTTCGAATTTAAATGCCATTACAAACAATTTCAGACCTTAAAAAGTTAAATCGGTCAATTAGAACCAATGATATAGAACTATGAAAAAAAAGTTACAACAAATTTCAAAGTCCCGTATCTCCGCCATTTTTTTGAATTTTTGAAAAATACTTCAGGGTATTTTTCTTTACTAATATAGGACTGTATACGCCGAGTTACAGCCAAATCCCTTTCCAAGGGGAAATTTCTTGATCCGCTTGACGTGGACTCCACTATATTTTCAATTTTATGAATAACATTGTTAAGTTTTGTAAAATTATATACTGTAAGAGAAATATTGAAAAGTATTTATGACTTTTAACAAGTTTTTACGTATTTACATAATGAATCTATAATCTGAAATTAAAGATTGTTTATAAATTAATTTTATTTTATGGATCGACGTTGAAACCGAGAAGAAATTTTTTTCACGAAGTACAGTTTGATAATCGAATTGACGATATTCCAAACACATGGAAACAATTATTATCTAAATCTTGTTCCGTAAATGGATGTATCACTTTTTGTTTGCTACTCCTCACTTGACGTCGAAACTCAATTTGAAGAATGCAATTTTTAAATATGTCGACTTTACCACAACAAATATTGGATTTCTTACTTGATATTTTCTAAATTTAAATGCTTCCACTTAAATTTTTAAAACTAATAAGTAACAGGAAAAATTAAAAATTTTATGAGGAATCAAAAATTACATACCTGGAGGGTCGATACTATTTTCAAAATTAATTTAAAAATACTTCCTACTCCGATTGCGGGTAATATGGTAAACGATGAGTGGTATTTTTAACAAATAATTTATTTGTTTACTCAATCTACTCATTGTCATATCCTCTTGTTGTTAATATTATACCTATTTATATATTAAAGTTCTTCCACTACAATTAAATTATTTTTACCGGGTGTTTTGTAGTTTGAATCCTTTTCTTTTTGTATTTTCGTATTACTATATTCCTGAGAGTACCTACTGTAATTTATTTTGTCCTCTAATGATATTTTAAAGTGGCATGAATTAGGCGTCAGAATTTACGCACGCAGTGAAATATACTGAAAAGTATATTTCTTCTCTTTCTGAAATGCACCGTTGGTATATCCAGCATCAATGATTTCTGCATAATTTTATTTTGGAAAGTCTCTATTTCTTTAAATAGTTTAAATATATCAGAGTCGTAGCTTGAAAATATTGCTTTCTTGAATAACTTATAAATTTGATAGTTTATTACATTAAAAGATTGATACAGTAATTTGTATGACTAGTTTGCAATATATCATTATTATCGTATTAAAAGAAATATTAACAAATAATAAATTATAAATATTTACAACAATTTTTATTTCAATATATAATAGTCTAGATTATATGTTTTTTCTATAGATTTCTTATTTTTATAAAATTGATTACATTTTTTTTAAAGTGAAACTTTTGTAATATAATTAAGGGGCCATTCTAGTATCTACCCCCGAAAAAAACGCTATTTTTGTGAATTTTTTATGAGATTATTGATAAAGATATTGATGTAGGATTTGTTAGGCTTAATAAATACACTCTTGAAATAAACAAATCAAACATTAAACAAATTTTTTAAATGTATTTCAAGAGTATTTATTAAGCCTAACAAATCCTACATCAATATCTTTATCAATAATGTCATAAAAAATTCACAAAAATAGCTTTTTTCGGGGGTAGTTACTAGAATGACCCCTTAAAATCACTTTTAACTGTAGTTTTTGGTGTCGTTTAGCTCTTTTTAAATCCTTTATACTTTCTTTAAAAGTAGATACTAGAGTAGTATGCTTGCTACTATTTTCAAAGTGTTCTTCGGTAATAATTATAAATTATTTGAAACGTGACTTAAGGACAGTAATATTTTTTGGCAGGTACTAATGGACATGTTTTACCAAGATGACTACACGGAGGGCCCTCAGAGTAGTTTAGGGGCAGGGGCGGTCGTGTCTCAGACGTATGAAGAATCTGTCCGAGATTTAATACACGATGAACGCCATTATCTACGTGATCTCCATATGATCATCAAGGTATTTCAGTTCTTTTTAAAAAACGTTAATACAATCAATGTGAGATGTAACTCGTTATAATTATATTGTGTGTCCCTCGAACAAAAAATTAACAAAATCCGGAAGAGTTTCGAATCTTTAAATTTAAAATTATTCAATTTTGAAATTTTTTTCACATTTGTTACAGATGCAAATAATTGAGCATGTTTAAATTTCATTCAAAAGCCTTAGCGAACGTCCATTAATTACGTAAGGATGATTTTTGAAATTTTAGACCCTCTATTGTAAGGATTCCGTGTCTTTTTGGGAGCCCCCTCCCTCTTTCTTATTTAGGATTCTATATTTTTTACTCAATTTATCAAGAATATATCAATTATATCAAGAGATTACAGACTTTGTCTGAAAATGATGAACATGCATCACTAATTTTAAAGGATTTTTAGAGATTTTGAAATATTTCAAAAGAAGTCACGGGATTTCAAAGGAGTTCAGGGGATTTTAATGGAATTTCGAAAATTGAAAGGTATTTTTATAAGATTTCAAAATATTTGCAAAGATTGTAAAGGATTTTAAGGAATTTTAACGTATTTTAGGAGATTTAACGGGGTTTTGATGATTTCACAAGATTTTACCAGATTTCAAAACATTCTAATGTATATCCATGGATTTTAGAGGATTTTGAAAGATTTCAAAAGATTTAGCAGAATTTCAAAGGATTTCTTGTGAATATTATAAAGGATTTCAAGTGATTTCAAGAGATTCGGAGAGAGTACCACGGATTTTAAATATTTCAATGAATATTAAAGATATTTCAAAGTTTTCAAAGAATCTCGTAATATTTCGAAATATTGCAAGGGATTTTCAGAAGAATTCACGGAATTTCGAAACGTACTGAAGTATTTTCATGAACTTTGAAGGATGTCAGGGGATTTTAATGAGATTGCAAAATATTTCACGGATTTCAAAAAATTTCCAAAGATTTAAAGAGATTTTAGCGAATTTTAAGAGATTTCAAAGTACATATATCCACGGATTTTAGACGATTTCAATGAATTTGAAAGCGATTTAAAATATTTCAAGGGATCTCGTAATATTTTGAAATATTTCATGGAATCTCAAAAAATTTTATGGGATTTCTTCCACCCCCCTAAAAAACCTTACGTAATTAATAAACGCTCCCTCAGGGATAAAAAACTGACAATTATGCAGTTTCAAATAGAAACCCGTCATAAAAGGAATAGTTCCAGATTGAAACTATTGTAAGCATTCATGTCTGAATACTCAACATTTAAAATTTGATATATTGGGGAACATTTTATAATAATTACGTTTTTGTTTCATCGCTTTTGCACAATTTACATTTTTTATTACAGAAATTCTCACTTTTTTCAACAATATTGAAAGTTTTGTGAATAATTTTTCTGAAACATTTTTATATTGTTTTATATAAACTATTCCTAAGTATTTTTTAATAGTTTATTATATTTAATTCTTTTCAAATAATAAATTATGTCTCGAATTAAGGAAACATTTAGATTATTACCTATTTTCTTTCATATCTAAGATTTATTTATGACAAAAATGTTTATATTTCCATCCAAAACGAAAAAAAGGCAACTATTATGTCTATTAATTAAAACTTATGTATCCTTCATCTCAGTTGGAAATTATCGAATTTTGAAGTCTTTGAATTTATTTCATTTTTTAAGGCTTCTGCTTTGAAACTGTATAATTTTCAATCTTTAATTTTCAGTTACAAACTAGTAACATTTGGAATGATTCCTCTTTAAATAAACTGATTTGAAGTTCAATTTTAAATGATTGGAATTTAGTGACTTGAATTTGAAAATTTGAATGACCGGGAACACGTTTTGATGGCCGGGAAAAGCCAATAAATCAACAGCAATTTTTTTCTAAGATTTTAGTGACCTAAGTAGTTTTAATATATCTAATTTATTGACAGAGTTCTAACAACTTTCAATTTCAATTAATTTAAAGTATTAAGCACCGTATTTTTTTGTTTAGGTATTTCGAGAAGAAATAGCGAAACTTGCGCAAGATCGGAATGAAATCGAAACACTTTTTAGTAATATAATGGATATTTATGAAATGACCGTAACATTACTTGGAAGCTTAGAAGATATTATGGAGATCACGGAGGAAAAACAGACCCCTACTGTAGGATCCTGCTTTGAGGAATTAGCCGAGGCAGCCGAGTTTGAAGTGTATAAGACGTAAGTCGGCTCTTTATTTTCCGTTTTAATTATTTACAGCAGATCTGAATAAAAATATATATAATGTTGTAGTTATGCTCGAGAAATGAACAGTCCAGCTAGTCGAGAAGTTTTAACGAGACTATTATCGAGGCCAGAAGCCAGTAATGCTTTACGTGCCGCGGGACACGGTTTCAAAGAAGCTGTAAAATACTATTTGCCAAAACTTTTAATGCAACCAGTATGGCACTGCTTTTTGTACTTCGATTACATTAAGGTAATAGAAATAAATATAATGTCGAAAGTAGAACTAATTAATCTATAAATTGATCTAATTTAGGGGTGATCCATAAACTGCGTTATCAATTTTTGAGAACCCACCCCGCTCCCCCTGAAAGTAACGAAGCCTTTGGATATATACGGATTTTACGTTTATTCTGCGTTTCTAATGAGTTCTATAGCGAGTAGAATTTTCTACCACAAAAAAGGCTTTAAAAAAATAGTTGAATTTTCAACAACATAATTTAATTTTCAACAAAATAGTTGAATTTTTTACTAAGTATAGTTTAGTTCTCAAAAAAAAAAAGATTAATTGCAACAACAAAATAATTTTCAACTGGTTGAATTCAACTATAAAACAAGGGGTTTTAACATAATAGTTGAACCCTCAACCAAAATGATGATTTAAAAAAAAAGAAGATTAATTTTCTGCTCAAAAAGACGAATTTTCAACAAAATACAGGAATTTCCCACAAAACAGTTGAATTTTCCATCGGGCACTATGAATTTTCAACAAAAAAGTGAATTGTCCACTAAGTAGTTAATTTTTCAAATCAATAGTTTAATTTTTAACCAAATATTTCAATTTTCTTCCAAAATATGTAGTTGAATTTCCAACCAAATAGTTGAAGTTAGAAAAAAAAAATCAAACAAAAATGGAATAGTTACCTTTTCAACACAAAAGCGAACTTTCTACCAGTTAAATTGAATAAAAAAAGACGAATTATTAACAATTAATTTTAATTAATAACAATTTTCTACCCAAAAAAGTTGAATTTTCAACCAAACAGTTAAATTAAAAAAAAAGTTTTCAACCAAAAATTGAAGTTACATTTTCAGTTCAAAAAATTAATTTAAAAAAGAATTAATTTTCTGCTTCTTAAATTTAACCAAAAACACGAGTTTTGAACAAAATAGTTGAATCCACAGCCAAAAAAATGAATTTAAAAAAAAGGATTAATTTTCTACCCAAAAAGACGAATTTTCAATGAAATAGATGAATTTTCTTCAAAACAGTTGAATTTTTAACAAAAAAGTAAATTTACTGCCAAGTAGTTAATTTGTCAAATAAATAATTTAATGTTTAACCATATAATTCAGTTTTCTACCAAAATGGTTTAATTTTCACCAAGAAGATGAATTCTTAACCAAATAGTGCATCTTTTACCAAAAAAGATGGTCAAAAATACGAGTTTTCTACCAGTTGAATAAAAGATGAATTCTCAACAAAACCTGCAATACTTGATATTTCAACAAAGAACTATTTTAATTTGAATTAAAAAACAGTTAAATTCAACCAAAGAAGACGAATTTTTAATAAAATAGTTGCATCCTCAACAAACAATCCTCAACGAAAAGTGTAATTGATGATATTTTAACCAAAAACTATTTTAATTTAAATCAAAAATAGTTGAATGCAATAAAGAAATACGAATATATAACAAAATAGTTCAAGTTTAAACGAACGAGATAGATTTTCTACTAAAAAACACGAATTTCCAAATAAAAAGATGAATTTTTTACCAAATAGTTGAATTTTTAACTAAAACAGATACATTTTCAATGACAAATGTAATAGTTAAATTTTCTGGTGAAAAAAAAGTTTATTTTCAACCAAAAAAGAAACGAATTTTCAATGAAATAGATCAATTTTCCATCAAAAAGATGAATCTTCAGCCAAAAAGATCAATTTTTAAAAAAGCAGTACAACTTTCAACCAAGTTGTTGAATTTTTTACCAAAAAAGATGAGTTTTTAACAAAATGGTTGCATTTTCAACAAAATAATTAAACTTGCTATCAAATAATAGAATTTTTAACCAGAACAAAAATTTGAACGAAAAATCTAGAAAAAGACGAAATTTCTTGAAAACATGAGAAAAAACAAATATTATTTAAAAAGGGGAAATATGGGAAAGAATGTGAAGTATGAAATGTGAAAGTAATTTTCAAACTTACTAAGTTATTATTGTATTGTAACGTTGCAGGGACATCTTTCGTAAAAGTCGCAAACTTTCTTGAAATTTATCATCAAGAAAGGTACTAAACGTTATCTAAGTTTGTAACATTACTTCCACTCGAGCCCCTCCCCAACCTGTTGCCAACAGTAGTTTTTGGCGTGACCCCCCTCCCCCTCAAATTGCTAACGTAGTTTGTGGACGATCCTTTATGGCAAATCGTTTTATTTTGCTTTCGTGTAGGTATTACTCGAACGTACGCCAAATTCCGAAGACGGTGAGACTTTAGAACAAGTTCAAGGTGTTCTGAGTCCATTAAAAACGGAATTAACCAAAACTGTGGCGAGTCTTCCAAAGAAAGACAGTGGTTTGCGAATGCAAAGTAGGGCACGCAGGCAAGCTGCCCTAGAAAAAACGAGTGAACTCCAGAAAACTGTTGATGGCTGGGACCAGAGAGACATCGGACAATGTTGTAACGAATTTATCAGAGGTATGTTTCTGATAAAAAAAAGTCAGGGCTCGGACTCACGCGACTATTGACACTGTTTGACACTTTTTTTATAGCGATGCCAATATTTTAACAAAAATGCCATCAATACCACTCGTTTCTCGTAATAGGTCGCTAATGACACTATTTCTTCACTTTTCCTTTAAAAATATTGTTGAACCTGTCTACATGGTGTTTAGCTGACCGTGAATAGGCAATCACGGTCAATCACGAAACGAACAATCAAAAATTCTTTATTATCGATAATGACGATAATATAAGTGATGATGTTTGCGTTTTTTTGTTGTTGTATATTTTGAAATCTTGATGTTCGGTGTACACTAAAACTCGTTAATTAGTATTTATTTACGTTTTAAAATAAAAAAATAAAAACAGTTTTGGACCAGGAGATTTTGGAAGATATATCTGTAATTCTGAATGTGAAAAGAAAATTTTCTAGAAGAATTATAGCTCTGAGTTACATCTGGATTTTAGGAAGTATACTGAAGTATAGTTCTGACTAGGAACCGTAAATTATCGAGAAAAATTATAATTTTGAGGAACAGGAAATTTTCTGTAGCAATTATATGTAATTCTGAATTTGATCAGAGAATTTTCAAAAAAAATGCAGATCTGGAATAAGAAATTTTCCAAAAGAGATCAAATTCTGTCTTGGAAGAGGATATTTTCGAGGAGAATTATAATTTTGATTTAGAATTTCAATTTTGGCTTTGAACGTGGAGTTTTCGAAAAGAATTATGCTTTGGAACAGGGTATTTTCGAAAAGAACTATAATTCTGACATGAAAGTGGGAATTTCAAAAGAAAATTTAAATTATTTGTTGGGAGATACAAATTTCAAAAAGAAGAATAATTACCAAACCGGGAAAATAAAAACTTGATCGAGAGAAAAATGGGAATTTAGATTCATCCGTCTGGTCTACCATCTCAAATACAGAAATATATATCGGAAAAAAGTCCCAAAGGCTAATATAGAAAAATATTTTTAATTTATCTGTTCTGTATTTCCTAAGCCTTGTACATTTTCGACTTTATTAAGAAAAATATTTCAAAGTTGTACCATTTTAATTTGTAGCACTTATTGGTGGACATTTTAAATTAGAAAAAGTCCGCGGAAATCGAATAATTTACAATTTATTATTAAAAAGCGAAAAAATTCATATTGCAATCTTATTCTTTTTAAATATCTTTCCAAATGTATTCCTTAATTTTCGATATATTTTTAATGGTATATCGTTCAAAAAATAATAATATATCAAATTAAAAGAGTTTTAATATCAGAAATTTAATTTAATCATATTCAAGAGTATAAAATATAAAATTGGAATCATTCAAAATTAAAAAAAGCTTATAATTGAACAGTTAAAAAATAATTTCCAAATTTAACAATATTTGAATGTGAATGGATTCAAGAATAAACAGTGCTAAATAAAAGTATTCATCTTTTTTTAACTTGAAAAATTTCAAAGTATTCTGTTTGGAAAATAGTTAAAATTAGAAATCCTTCTTAATTAATAAGGATTTAAATAGAAAAGTTTCGTGTTTGGAAAAGACTGACGTTGAAATTAAACGAAACAGAACATTGCAATTTTTCGACATTGCAAGATGTTTTTACAGCAGAAATTCAGGCAATTCAAATGGATGAGTTTAAAATTTTAGAAAGAAATATTTTAGACGTCGGTCAATCCTTTCATTGAAGAATAATTAAGATATGGGATTCCTTAATATTGGAAACTTATATATTTTTAAATAATTCAAAGTACTATGTAGAAATTCCTGGCATTTAAAAACAATTCAAAATTAAATTGATCGTGTGTGGAGAAAATGTAATCTTTTTTTGTTTTTGAATTAGTGAAGTAGGAATTAATTTTCAAAGATTTTATTATTTATCTTTGCAAATATTTCAAATCAAAGTGTAATTAGTTCCATATTATGCGATTATTCTTCTTGAATGATATTTTTCTCTTCCTCTAAAAATCTCTATTTTTCCGAAAGATTTTTGTTTAATTATCGTCGTCACAGGTTGTAACCTTTTTGCCTTTTTTGTAGTAACCCTGGTATAAAAAATTGAATTAAGGAGTTTTGTTCAAAATTTCATTAAATGATAACAACGTATAAAAATAGCACTTCTGTAAATACGGTTTAGAGTTTACACATTAAAGTCCTTTAGAAACAAAAAATTCAAGTTACTACATATATTTTTTTATTTTATGTATTTTTCTATGCGTATGACCTAATTTTCATCGTTAAAAAAATATTACAAATTGTTGTTCATCTGAAACTTTCACTTTGTATTCCTAAAGAAAGAAATTTTTTGAAACGTTATGCGACTTATGTCACTTATGCGATTTAAAAAAACAGTGTAGTCGATCTGAAATCTGCGTGATTTTTACTATAAGTTTATTATTTTAAAAAATTGCATGCCACTATTGATACCATTTTTTATCTCTGAAGTCAGTCTGAGTCCTGAAAAGCAAAAATGCCTTTTAACAAGATGCAAAAGAGTACTAATACGGGATTGTTGTTACAGAGGACATGCTAGGAAAAGTAGGTAGCAATGGTCGAAGGCTAACAGAAAGAAGAGCTCTCTTATTCGACGGTTTACTTGTCCTCTGTAAACCCAGTGGTGGTAAAAGAGTGAGTGTCAGTGTCTCTGGAGTCGCAGTTGGAAGCAGTCATCCTGCACATCAAGGAGAATTGCGTTTAAAAGAACGCTTTTTCATCCGAAAGGTCGATATTATTGATCGGGAAGACACTGAAGGTAAATCTTGAATGTGTCCTTGTTATGTTGTAATTAAAGAAATTTGTTGTCTTTAAATAAAATCTTTTTCAGAATTAAAAAATGCCTTCGAAATTGCACCAAGGGACCATCCTAATGTTATTCTCGTTGCCAAATCGGTCGAGGACAAAAACAGTTGGATGGCGGATCTTGTGATGCTCAATACGAAAAGTATGCTGGAGCGTACTTTGGATAGCATTCTCTTGGACGAGGAGAGGAAGCATCCCTTGAAATTACCCTCGCCGCATTTATATGAATTCGCGGAACAGGACGGTCCTGAAAATATTGTCCTGGAGGCGAGAGAAAACGGAGGCGTGCCGCTTATCAAGGGCGCGACTTTAGTAAAGCTGGTCGAGAGGCTGACTTATCACATTTATGCCGATCCAGCTTTCGTCCGAACATTCCTCACTACTTATAGGTATGTTCTATTGAAATTTTTATTGGGAACCCTTTATTTTAACCGTTTAGACAGGCGTAGCTCAGGGGAGAGTCGATAGGTTTGGGACACTGATATTTTTATCGTTAAAAGGGAACACTAATGTTTTGGACACCAGACAAAAAGCATAGAAACAGAACATTTTTAATATTAGGTCTACAAATTAATTGGGTTGAATTAATTTGTTTTATTTTTTAATTTATTAATTTAATTATTAATTATTAATTAAATTAATTGGGTTGAAGTTTGACCAAGAGTTACAAGACATCAAAATAAAGGCACCGAATTAATTTGTAGACCTAATAGTTATTAAGGTTTATGTATTTAAATATATTTATACACACGAAATCTAATTATGTAGATTCTCATAGAAAATTTTTGTTCAAATCTAAAAATAAGTTGCTTCCTATCATTTATGTGCAATACAAAACTCTATTTTTAGCATTAGAGGTATTAAGTATCAAATTAGTGAAAGAAATTTTGTATTAATATGATAAACAATAATCTTTCAATTTTAGGGTTGTGAAAGTACGTGTAGTAGTTTGAAAACTTATAAAAAATTCAATTGGTAATTTTTCAAACTGTAAATGATTTAATTTTAATTACATTTTTAATAACTTTTGTGTAGTAAATTGTAAATAAATGTACCTGACTGATTCCATTTCAAATCATGCAATGAGGCCTGCATGAGGTTGTCAGAATATTTTGGCACGAAAGTATGTTATTCTATACTCAAAATGAAGGAACACGTGTTTCACCGTTTGGCTAAAAATTTTTTTTTTCAGGAATGGTGAGTTGTTAAAGATAACCTTACAATTTCATAAAAACTGCCAAAATCTTTTTTCAAAATTATGCAGTTTTTACCAAATATAAATATGCAGTTGGTTTTTCTTTCATGTGATGAGGAATTTTTAGCTCTATCGAACGATCCGAGAAAATATCAAAAATTTCAAAATTGAGAAAATGGCGGCGTTTTTTTTTTTTTTTTTGAAAATTTAAAAATGGATTTTCTCGAAAAGGCCACCTTTAAAATTTTTTATTTTGTTGTGGATTGTCGATAATATAAACTACATATTTTCCAAGTTTGGCTTCTGGTAAACGATTTCTTCCTATTGAAAAAAAACGTTTTTAAAAAAAAATCAAAATATTAAAGATATTAAATAAATCATATGTTCATAAATAAACTATTTCAATTCAAAGAAGTAACTTTTCGAGGTGGCGTATCTTCAAAAAATAATAAGTATGTGTTCAACGGATTTTTTGAAAGAATGTTTTGCTGTTTTCGCAATGTAGCAATATTTTTCGCGTTGAGTGTCAGTTACCGCCTTCCAAACGTGAAATTTTTGAATTCCTTTAATTGCTGGCACATTCAACCAGGCTTCCTTCTTGAATTCAAGAAAATTACTAAGATCCGCTGCTGAAAGATGAATCAAAGTAGTAGTATACTTTTTCACATATTCCACGAAAGTAAATAAGTATATAAATTGATGTGGTGCCATATATTAAAAAAGTGAAAGAGGATTTTTCAAAGGAAATTTATTTCTAAAGAATTTTTTTCCTTGATACTTACTCCTTTCTTCAGTAGTTTTTGAAAAAATTAACAAGTTTGATATTTTTCGAAAAATGAAAGAAAAACCAACCGAATGTGTATATTTGGTAAGAAACGGCATCATTTTGAACAATATTGTGGCAATTTTTATGAAATTGTAAGGTTATCTTCAACAGCTCAACATTCCTGAAAAAAAATGTTCAGCCAAACGGTGAAACACTAAAATATTCTGACAACCTCATGCAGACCTCATTGCATGATTTGAAGTGGAATGAGTCACCTTTATACCAAGTATGAAAAACCATAACACAGTGAAGGGTATATTTTTTATTAGATGTTGTAACATTGTCAATAATGTTTGTTATTACCAAAAAATAGACCAAATGATCGAAAATTGACAATAACATCTTCAACTCTATATTTTTTATCTAATAAAAGAGAACTGTCAGGGTCATTAGAGAATAGGTTAAATTATCGAATGCGATCCTGTCCAACACGTACCACAAAATGCCAAAATATTGCCCAAACGTACCGTTTTGACTTTCTCAGGTACTATTAATTCTTAACGTCCATACAAATCTTTTTTATACAAAAAGAACTTACCAGAAGTGTCATAAATAATTAAACTGTATTGTAAAACTCAAATTCATGTTTCTTTCACATTTTTGAAATATTAATTGTCAAACGTTTTTATGTTCAAACTATTCAATTTTGAATACTTTCAACTCGAAATTATTAAATTTTAAATCCTTTCAATTTAAACTTGCCCTATTCTGAAACTGCGTACTAAATTATTTAATTTTGTACGTGTTTGTTTTAAAATTATTCAAAAAATTTTTATTCAAGCGCTTTCAATTACTAATGATCAAATTTTAAGGCTTTTACTTCAAAATTGTTCAATTTAAAATTATTTAATTGTTGACACTTCAAATAGAAAAATAATAGATCATTGTGGCCTTTCATTTTAAATTGAACCATTTGAATTTGAAACCAAACCTTTTTTAATCTTTTAATTTAAAATTAATCCGCTTTCAATTCCATTTTTAAAACTTCAATCGCATCAAAATTGAAATTCTTCGATGAAAAATGTGAAAAGAGTAGAAAAGTATGAAGTCAAGCATTATATTGAAAATTGTATGTAATTCAATTGAAGAACTTAAATTGAAATTAAATTTAAAACTCTAGTGATAAAATTTTTAGCAGTTTGAACAAAAATTAACTTCACGACCAAATTGCCTTATTTTTCTTCCGTCTTTCTTTATTCGTTTATTTTCACTTTTTTTCTATTTCGAATAGATGTGTTTGCAAATTTTAAATTCACATATTCAAAATTGCTCAATTTTAAAGTCTGAAACATTAGGTGATTTTCGAGTTAGGCATTTTTTTAAACTGAATAATTTAAAATTGTAAATATTTCCCTATTATCGTGAAAAATGACCCTATTTCCCCTTTTTTGAAAGCATTCAGCACTATGAGTACCCTGTTATCAAATTTAGAGCCATACGTATTAAAGAAACGAGTTTTAAAAAAGTCAAAAATTGTTTAAATTGTACCACTTTGCAAACTTGAAATACTTGTTTCTTTTTATAGGAGCTTTTGTTCTCCGCAAGAACTGTTAACATTGTTAATAAAGCGGTTTGATATACCGGACCCATCGTTGGTTTACGAGGAGGAGGAAAAACCAACGGGATGTAAAACAATTGCAAGGGAAGACTGGAAGAGGTACAGAAAAGAATTCTGTCAACCGGTGCAGTTTAGAGTTTTAAATGTTTTAAGGCATTGGGTAAGCTTGGAAATAATTTTGAAAATCTGTATAACATCTAATAGTGCACAATAATCTATATTTAATTTACGTCACAATTAGGTGGATCATCACTTTTACGATTTCCAACGAGACCCATCTCTTCTTGAGAAGTTGAAGGTATTTCTCGAAACCGTAAGTGGAAAGTCGATGAGAAAATGGGTGGATTCCGTAATGAAGATTGTACTGAGAAAGTGCGAACCCTCGGAGCAAAGGCCGATTACTTTTAGTTTCGAGCGCTCTCCTCCTCCTATCGAGTGGCATTTGAAAGTTCCTGAGGAAGAATGGGGAATACTTACGGTAATTTGATCAATATTTGCTATTGCTGCACATGCTTAAATTCTAGATATTAGTAATTTAACCTTTCAAATCTTTAATTATTTGATTTTAGCTCCATCCCATTGAATTGGCAAGGCAGTTGACTTTATTAGAATTCGAATTGTACAGAACCGTAAAGCCTTCCGAATTAGTAGGATCTGTGTGGACTAAAAAAGACAAAGAAAAGACGTCGCCGAACCTTTTGAAAATGATTAAACACACGACGAATGTAAGTTCGAATGTTACTGCAACTCATTTCATAAATTTTTGAATAAGTGGTTAATTTTGGTTTCTTTTGATAGTTTACAAGGTGGCTCGAAAAGACGATAGTAGAAGCAGAAAATTTAGAGGAGAGGGTGGCTATAGTATCTCGAGCAATTGAAATAATGATGGTGCTACAGGATCTCAATAATTTCAACGGAGTGCTCGCCATTGTTAGTGCTATGGGATCTGCTTCTGTCTTTAGGTTAAAATTCACTTTCCAGCAAATCACAGCACGATTAGATAAAGCACTTGAAGAGGCTCGTGAACTGAATAACGACCATTTCCGAAAGTATCAGGAAAAGTTACGCTCCATTAATCCACCTTGTGTACCATTCTTCGGTAAGGTTTAAGATCTCCTAAGTAGAATGGCAGGGCCGATTCTACTTCTAGATTCCAACCTTACCGACATTGAGATTATTTGACAGTTCGAGTGGTTCGTGTCTGTGCTAAGTTTCTAAAATATTGTTGGTGTCATAAAATCATACTGCGCAATTATGAGAAACGAACTGTGCGTGCACAATTTCAGGGCTATTTATCATCGAAATCGTACATTTATTTAAACTTTATTTATTAAATTTATCATTGGAATTATAAATAACCTTGAAATTGTTTACCCAAAATTCGTTTGTCATAATTGCGCAGTATAATTTTATGATGTGATCAAGAACATTCCAGAAACTTAGCCCGGACACGAATCACTTGAGCTGTTGAACAGTCTCGATGTTGGTAAAGTAGGAATCGAGGATTGGAACCCGCCCTACTGTTGGCGCAAAAATTTAGGCATCTGCCTTTGAAGCTTCACAACTCAGCCAAAAAAAATGCGTAATAAGTAAATAGTCATTTGAAAGCTGAAAGTGTTCCACGTAAATGAGCTTGAAGACGTTAATGTGAAAAAATTGTTGTGATTTGCAGACTGAAAAATGTAAAAAAATGTTTTCTTCATATCCATGAATTTTTTCAAGTTTTTCCCATTGCTTCTTGTATAAGAAATAATGCTCTAAACTTGACTCTTACTTTTTTTTTTAACATTTTTTAGTCTGAAAAGCACAAAAAATTCTTTACATTAACGTCTTTAAGCTCATTTACGTGGAACACTTTCAGCTTTCAAATGACTATTTACTTATTACTCTAGCATTTTTTTTTTTGCTGAGTTGTTAAGCTTCAAAGGCAGATGCCTATATTTTTTGTGCCGATAGTACACTTGTACTCTCCTATTTTCTAAGAAAGTCTTCATTTTCTTTTCCAATTTTCCTTTACTAACATTATTTCGATTAATTATTTTTTAATAGGCATGTACCTGACCAATATACTGCACATCGAAGAAGGGAATCCGGATTACTTACCAGGAAGCCCAGAGCTTATCAACTTTAGCAAGCGACGAAAAGTCGCCGAAATCACTGGTGAAATCCAGCAGTACCAAAATCAGCCTTACTGTCTTTCGGTGGAGCCGAGAATAAGGCACTTTATTGAAAACCTTTCTCCGTTTGACCCGAATATGAAGGACGCGGATATAAGCAATTATTTGTATAACAAAAGCTTAGAAGTGGAACCAAGGGGCGCACGACAACCACCGAGAGTTGTAAGTATCGATTAAATCTTTGCGTAAAGTAACTACCAATTTTTGCGTTTTATTGATTTCATTTATTTTTTTGTACAGTCTCGCAAATGGCCAGATTTAAATCTAAAATCGCCAGGTATCAAAGCGAGAAGTCTGAGTGGCAAGTTGCCAGCGCCACTCCAGGCTGTGGCTTCCAGTGTGAGGTTGCACGATCCACCCGCAGAATTTGCACCACCCCCGGAACTTCCGGAAACTCCTCCTCATACTTCGCAAGCACCTCATACTGGAGATCACAGCGTTTTTGCACCTGTATTGTTGGGAGGTTCGTATTTATATTTAACTTGTGACACCTCCTACATAGTTCAACTGTGCATTCTTAAGTTTTGCTATTTTTCAAAAGTGTTTGATGACTATCGAGTAATTTAATTCTAATGTGGATTGAATATTTGCTATTGCCTTAGGTTCAGGACAAACTCCGGGATCGCCAGGTCCCCTTAGCATGTCGGGTCTTTCGATTAGTTCTCCAGGAAGTAGTCCACAGTTGGGATCTCCTGGACACATGCCACCCCCTCATCATCCGTCGCAGAGCACTCTCTTTGGTTTTAATCAAAGTTCAATCGGTGCAGTGTCTATGTCCGCTTTGTCGACAGCAGGCGGCAGTCCGGGCGCTCCAATGCCTCTTCCTCCTTCTCCAAGCCATGTCAATCTTAGCCAACCACCTCCACCGTTACCACCACGATCTCATCGGAGGCGAGAAAGTTCCATCAGCGAGTCACCGCATCAGGTAAAATAAATTTATTTTCCATCGATGCTGTTTCAAGAATTAGAGCCCCAATCCTCTTTTCATTACCCTAATTCTACTTTACAACCACAATGTGAAGAATAAAAGTGTTCTCATATTAAGATCACTGGGTTCACACTCTTTCCCCGATTCCCCTGCATTTTCCCTTTTCCTCCTTATCCTCGAAATACTTCCCCTATTTCCACTTTTCTCTTTAAGTATACGATATTTGAAAATACAATTGTTCGTTTTACATCTAGAAAATTATTATATTTAAAAATAGAATATGCTACCGCGAGTTAAGTGAAAGTTTTTTTTCAAGTTACAGAATTATCTACTATAGACCGAATTCATTTCAAATCAGGCAGGTTTTACACTTGAAGTCGCAGAATCTCTCGGGGACAAAATATGTTGCTTTTTAGAGGAAATTAGGCAATACGTATTTTTGCGATTTTGGAAAAAAAAATTTTTTGCGAAGTTATGCGTATTTGAATTTCCCTGTTTTCCAAGAAAATCCCAATTTTTTCTTTAAACTTATATAACTGTTCGGCTAATTGAGATATTTCAGATTTCTTTTCGGATTCTGGTGGAGTTTATCGCCTTCTTTCGAAATCCGCGAGAAAATTAAGAAAATGGCGGCGGTTTTTCTGAAAATATTAAAAGTCGATTTTCTCAAAAAACCCACACTTATATTTTTTGCCCTTTTTTTTTTAATTTGTACTATCATAAGGAAAATGCCTTGTGAATTTTATGCGGGCTGAATAACTTTTGTGGCAAGGAGAATTTTTTTCATAAAATCCAATTTTCCCATTTATATCTTTTACCATTAACGAGGAAAATAAAACAATTCAATATTTCTTTCGGAAACTATAGTTTCAGCAGAGCAAGCCAATTCTTTTAACTGTACAAATCTGTTATTAATTATATTATAAATTGCTTTCCTGTGCACAGTTTCAGAATCAGGACACACTTGTCGTTTGGTATTCAAATTTGTTCTTCGAGTTTTACCTATTATTGTGAATCTAAATTTGCATAGAGACATTAAACTATCACAGAATGATAGAAAAAATTAATAAAGACTTTTTCGAATTTCAATTGTTCATTTATATATAAAATTTAAGAAACAAGTTGAAGGCCTAGAAACATATGGGCAATTTCAATTATTCTGTGAAAGGGGGCAAACCCCACCTTTTTTATTATTTTAAAATATTTTTTTACAAATTTTTATTTATGTAACAAAAATTCTGTAAGTTTTATGCGGGCTAAACTTTTATGTGGCCAAGAGAATTTGTTTCTTTATGAAAATTGAATTTTTTTATTTTTCTCGGAAATGGTAAAAGATATCATAAATGAGTAAAGAAACTTTTTGTAGAACTTTTCTAACTGTGCCAATTATTTTCTTCATATTTTTTCGTATCTATCTTTGTTTGCAAGAAAAATGCGAAAATTGTATTTTATGACAAAAATTCTCCTGGCCACAAAATTTATTTAGCCCGCATAAAACTCACAAGGTATTTTCCTTATGATAGTACAAATTTAAAAAGAAATTGGCAAAAAATATAAGTGTGGATTTTTTTAGAAAATCGACTTTTAAGACTCTACCAGAATCCGAAAAGAAATCTGAAATATCTCAATTAGGTCAAAGGTTATATAAATTTAGAGAAAAAATTGGGATTTTTTTGAAAAACAAAGCAAAAAATTTAAATACGCATAACTTCGTAAAAATTTTTTTCTTCAAAAATCGTAAAAATACGTATTGCCTAATTTCCTCTAAAAAACAACATATTTTGTCCCCGAGAGATTCTGCGACTTCAAGTGTAGAACCTGCCTGATTTTAAATGGATTCGGTCTATAATTAATTCAACTTTTTTTAAATTTGATTAATTTTAAACTAATCTATTCAGGATTTAAATCAAACTTTAAAGTTAAATTATTTTTTCGATGAATCTGTATAAATTAAATATTTTGGAAACTAACTATAATAAAGTACAATGGTTTGTTTATCGACATTGAAGATTCTTTAATTTAAATTTTAATAACGATTTTCATTATGTTAGATATATTATAACAATTATTACATGACTTTAGAACCATCTACAGGTACCTAGATAAAATAGTATAAAAAGTGCTAAAATTAAAATTACATTTTTTTGTTAAGAATAATGAAAGGCAAAATTGGTTTTTGTAGGTAGTTTTCTTTTGATGCAGGTAGAAAAAATTAATCGCAATATTTTTATACAGTTTTAAAATGGTTACATTAGACAACTTCAAATCAAGTGTGTGATGATTAACATTTTATCTTGAAAATGTTTCAAATCGAATAATATAAAATTAAAATTTTCATGATTAGGTAATTTCAAATTTAAACCTTTAAAATTGAACAATTTCTAAGTTATCAGTTTTAAATGTAAGTCTTCAAATATGAACAATTTCGTATTAAAGGTTTTAAAAACGTTACTACTTAAAATTACACAATGTTTGAATGTAAAAGAAAAGCTAAACGATTTTCTAACTGAAAAATTTTAAGTTTTGATTTTAAATTGTAATCATAATTTCAACTAAAGAATAAATAATAAAATAAACAATTTTAAGCAAATTTTTAAATAAAAAATAATTTTAAACGATTTCATTTAAAGACCGTAATTTAGAAAATTTTAAATTGGATAAAATTAAAATAGTTATAGGGCTTTCAAAATCTTCAAAAAGTATCAAAAATCATTTTTTCTAACAGATTAAGCAGTCGAATCGAAATTTTCATTAGGCATTAAATATATTAAAAAATTAACCCCATGATCTTATGACACTTAAACAATTTTCAAAAACCACCAAAAACCAGCTTTTAACTGTTGGGCAAATTGAACCACAATTTTTAGTAGATGTTAAGTATTTTTTCTTTAAATATGCATTTCATATAATATTTAATTAATGTAAAGATTTATCAAAATTTAAACAAACTTCTTTCTCTTATTTTTTTGTTAAATTGAGAAACCTAAGATTTTTTGTAGAGTAAATTAAAACCAAACAATGGTCTTTTTCATTTAAAAATTTAAAAATTCAAACAATTTTTGATTACAGTTTTGTTATCCCTTGGGGTTTAATTTGAAAATTTTCATAGTTGTGTCTTTTAGTATTACTCCGTATATTAAAAATTTGTTAAATATATACTGTTTTTAGTGCTTAACACAATTTCAAATTAATAGCGTTTGAAATTAAACAATTTTGATTTTGTAATATTAGACCATTTCTAGACGTTTTAAACACAAAAACTTCTGAATTATCTATTGTAACTGTACAATTTTCTAGTATAAATAATTTTTAATTGAAGATTAAAAAAAAATTATTATTTAAATTTAAAAATATGTGACTAACAATATTTATGGAAACAGTTAAGATCTCCAAATACGTATGTAAAAAATATTGGCATCCATTTGAAAATATTAAAATTACGAAAGTGAGAGTTTTTTAAAACATATTTTACTGACAAGAATTAATGATTTCTTAAATGATTCAACTCGTTACAAAATTATGTAGAACTCTTAATATCTAAAAATATTATATTATGGATGTTTAAATAGTTTATGTTGTAATATTAGAAAATAAAAATCCATGCGTTGTATTTAAAAGGTTTTTTGTTTAGAGAAAGTTAATTAATCATTTTAATTTAATTTATAGTACTTATAATTTATGTTTTCTCGGGCTTTTTTATATCGCCTTGAATGGATTTTCAACGACCCAATTATATCCAATTTTAAAAAAATTCTTTAATGGCAGAAATTATTAAAAAATCATTTACTGTTATTTAAAAACTATACAATTTCTTATAAGAACTTTGTTTCTTCTTTTCTCAATGTAAAAATAAATATTTAATATTTCCCCCATTTTCTGTGAAGAAATGACCCTATTTCTCTCGACACCGTCTAATGTATTAATAATTTTGTTTACTTCTTAATAAAAAAAAGTTTTCTAATAAGCTAATTATTATTATTTCAGGTCAGACAAGCACCGAACGCTCCTTTATTGCCTCCGCGAGAAGGCACATCTCCACCTCCTCTCCCTCCTCGCAGAGATTTACCCCCAGCAACTCTACCACCACGGCTTCCCACCACTTTGAATCCGAGTAGCTCTGCGTTATTAATGAGGCGAAATTCTAATTTGGAAAGCTCCTCCTCGGCCGCTACTCATCCACGGAGGTACATGTCTGTCAATGGACCCAGTCCCACGAAGCTTCCTCCTATTCAACCCAACGGTAATTTTTTATTATATTCGCAATATTATCAGGGTGCTCATTATTGGACAGAGAATTAGGGAGAAAAGTGGGAAATAGCAATGATCTGAAAATTAAACTGACAGAGTATCTACTCACCTGGAAAGCCTGAAAAACCTGAAATTGTGAGAGAATTTGTATATAACAAAGTGATGAATTTTTAACTGAAATTATTAATCTTCTACTGGAATTTCACCAAAATACATGAAGTTTCGAGTAAAAAAAGGTGAAATTTTCGACCAAAAATAGAATAGTTAAATTTTCAAATAAAAAAAAAAATAACTTTCAACATCTAGAACTTTAAACATTTAAAGTTTTAAAAAAATTCAACAAAGTAGTTAAATTTTCAACCAAAGAGATGAATTTTTATTAAAAATGACAGATCATCCAACATAATTATTTAAAAAAAAAGAGTTTAAATTTCAACCAAGTAGCTAAATTTTCATCCTGGAAAGATGAATTCACAACAAAAAATGTAATACTTGATATTACAACCAAAAAAGATTTTTATTTTAAATAAAAAGACGAATTTTCAACTAAGAAATATTTTTCAGTCAAGAGAGAAAAAAATTTCAACCAAATCGTGGAATTTTCAGTTTTAAAAAATGCATGAAAAAAAAAACAATTTTCAACCAAATAGTTCAATACAGTAATATGAAGCTACTTTTACAAATGATACCTTGAAAAACCTGAAAATGTCAGGAAATTTTGATACAAGTCATGGAATTTTCTCGAGAGCGTGCTTCAATTTTATTTAAATTTTAATATAAAATTAAATAATGTATTTTTTTCATTTGTAAAAGTAGCTTCATATTACTGTATTTAACTATTTGGATGAAAATTGTTTGTTTTTTTTCATGCATTTTTTAAAACTGAAAATTCAACGATTTGGTTGAAAGTTTTTTCTCTCTTGACTGAAAAATATTTCTCAGTTGAGAATTCGTCTTTTTATTTAAAATCAAAATCTTTTTTGTGTGTAATATCAAGTATTACATTTTTTGTTATGAATTCATCTTTTTTGGAAGAAAATTTAGCTACTTGATTGAAATTTAAACTCTTTTTTTTTTAAATTAATTATGTTGGATGATCTGTCATTTTTAATAAAAATTCATTTCTTTGGTTGAAAATTTAACTACTTTGTTGAATTTTTTTTTAAACTGAAAATGTTTAAAGTTCTAGATGTTGAAAGTTATTTTTTTTTATTTGAAAATTTAACTATTCTATTTTTGGTAGAAAATATCACCTTTTTTACTCGAAACTTCGAGTATTTTGGTGAAATTCCAGTAGAAGATTAATAATTTCAGTTAAAAATTCATCACTTTGTTGGAAATCTTAACAATGTTGTTGATAATTTGTCTCGTGTAAAACTAATATCTTTTTTGATTGAAATATCAACTGTTACATTTTTCGTTGAGAATTCATCTTTTGTTGGGTGAAAATTTAACTACTTGAAAGTTAAACTCTTTTGTTAAAAATTAATTATTTTGGTTGAAGATTCATCGTTTTAAATGAAAATTCATCTCTTTGCTTGAAAATTTAACTACTTTGTTCAAAATAAGTTTTTTTTTTTTAATTAATCCTTTTTACTGAAAATTTAACTATTCCAATTAAAACTTCAACTATTTTGTTGAAATTTTTTTTTGTTTGGTTAAAAATTCATTTGTTTAACTGAAAATTACACTATTCCAAATGAATATTGCATCATTTTAGTTGAAAATGTATCTCCTTGGTTGAACGTTAATTTTTTTAACTGAAAATTTACCTTTTTAATTTTTTGTTGAAAATTGATCTTTTTTCGTTGAAAATTCATGTATTTTGTTTAAAATTCGTCTTGTTTGGTAGAAAATGAATCTTCTTGGATAAAAATTAATTTTTCTAACTGAAAATTTAACCAAGCCAGTAGAATATTTCATAATTTTAGTTGAAAATTCGTCTTTTTTGGTCGAACATTAATCTACTTTGTAGAAAATTCATGTTTTTTGTTCAAAATTTAACTATTTCAGTAGATGGTTCATAATTTTAGTGGAAAATTCATCACTTTGTTGGAAATTTTAACTATTTTGTTGAAAATTCGTGTTTTTTGTTAAAAATTAATTTTTTGATTAAAAATTTAACTATTGCATTTTTGATTGAAAATGTATATTTTTTAGTTGAAGATTCAACTGTCGATTAATAAAGTTACTTTCATAAATGAAAAAAACATGTATTTAATTTTATATATGAATATTACTATTTTGGCACATTTAGATATTTACATGATTGAAAAAAAAACCATTATTTTATAATAAGCTCGCGAAATTGCATACATATGTCGAGTCGATTGTTTTAAAAAATGCGAAATACAGTGGAGTCTCACCTATTTCCCATATCCCTTATTTCCCGTCTCCTCTATTTCTCCTCGGCCGTACACGGTTATTTCCATTTGCGCAGTTCCGGCACCTCCCACTACGGTCCCTGTATATTCTCCTCCACGTCAGTGGCTGACCATTTAAAAAGATGCCCGAAGAGCACCCTCGTTGGTTTAAATTGAGTATTTTAGTATGACGTCATGGGAATACGTCATACGACTGTTTCGTGAAAATATTCTAAACGTAAAGGCATACATGCACGAAGAGTAATATTTGTCAAATGTAGAATATATTTTCTCAGTCATTTTCCATTCTTTTGTCGATTGACGACCTTTCAATTGCACGAAATAAAATATCCTAAATTTCAGGTTAGTGGTACTCTAACCTCAAATTTCGGACAGCTGCTTGTATTTCGTGAAACTGAAAGGTCGTCAATCGACAAAAGAATGGGGCATGACCGAGAAAATAGATTTTACACTTGAGAAATATTACTCTTCGTGCATTTATGCCTTTACGTTTAGAATATTTTCTCGAAACAGTCGTATGACGTATTCCCATGACGTCATACTAAAATACTCAATTTAAACGAACGAGGGCGCTCTTCGGGTCTCTTTTTAAATGGTCAGCCACTGACGCGGAGGAGAATATACCGGCACCGTATATAATAGCATAATATAAATATGATATAAATACTCTTTTGAAACTTTGGTGATTTAAACTTCGTATCATTCAACACTTTCCCCGCAAGTGGCGCTAGTGTCGTATTCAGTTGATCTATGAAATTAAGGAGAATAGCCATAAAGAGCCCAGAGTAATTTAACGAAAATTGAGCAAGTTTGCGGATGAAGCTTCGCGTCCAAACATCCCGAGCGTGGATATAGTGTTCGAAATGTGGCAGTATAACCGCCGATGTGTGAGCCCAATCATATTAACGCAGATGAATTTAAACGAAATTAAACAATTCATTATTTGAGAAATTATTGGGTCATATATTCAATAATAATTACTTAAGGTAAGTCATTTTCTCTTAAAACGCGGCCATATTGCCATATATTTCGAACACTAGCGCCACGCTCGGTAAGTTTGGGCGTGAATATGATTATTTTGGCCGAATTGAAGGCATTGAAGTTTTTATTTTTGAATGTTTAAATTTTGAAGTCTTCAGACTAACAGGACCTTGAGAACCTCAAAATTAATAGATTTATAACAAATATTTGGAAAACTGGAAAAAGTAATGGAATTTTGGAAAAATTACTGGACTTTTATTATGTGGCACCTCTTTTAAAGTTTCATCCTATTTTCCAGTACTTTAGCGCGGATTTTAAAATTTCATATTTAATATTTATTTTTAATTTTAATTGAAGAAAATTTTTAATTAAAATAAAATCTTATTTTAATTAAAGAAACCATACCATTTTTGTCTTTTGAAGATGTACAATTTTAAATATATCATTGCGAATGAATTTAAATCAATTCTGTTTACTTACTTTTTTTTGCCTTCAATATAAAATTGTTTAATTTCACACGATTTCAATTTAAAATTTGATACTTTGAATTTGATTAGGACCGTTTCCATTGTTAAACTGTTAAGGCTTTTGATGTGAATAAAATAATTCTACTATTCAAATAGGGCACGGTGGAGCTAAACCAACTTTAATTTCAAAGTTCTTGCATAGGGAATTTTCCAAATAATTAAGATAGTCTCTAATCCCATGTAAATTTTATGATCAAATACAAAAAAATCTCTGTGTAGAAAGTCGATTTTTATCTTCAATAAAAAAGGAATTAGAAGAAATCTAAAAACATTACAGTTTTCCCTAAAAATGGTTTTAAACTGTAAATAATAGATTTTGAAACTCAAGAAATTTGATACAAGGTATTAAATTCATGAAATTATTTTTGATATAACATGTAACAATATTTGAATCTTCAATTTACGATCTTATTGATGAACTTTTCAAATTCAATAAGCATTTTTTTTTGTTCATAAAATAGTTAATAAAGTATATGATATTTATTAACAGCTGTAATGTTTATTTATTATTGTCGTTTTTATTATAATTTTTTTATCGAAAGTTTTATAAAATGACGAAAATTGCAGCAAAATACAATGAAAATCGTGGGTTTAAAAATCTCATCGTGAATTTTTTTTCACACTTTAACTTACCGTTAAAAAAAATAGTAAACACGATTTACTACGATTTAAATCGCAAAATTTAATTTAAACAGTTTCTTGTCGAATTTCAAAAGTTCATGAAAATTTATAATTTATCATTAACATTTTTTTTAGTCAACATTATGAAATTTTTAGATTTCTTCTAATTATAATTAACTACCATGATCAGTATGTAATATTAAAGGTCTCGGAAGCTGGAATTACAACATGTCATAACGATATGGGCACTATGCCATAATTTACTGCTGATTTAGTGATAATTTATGCTGCAGAACAAAAATTTGTGCCCGGTAATTTTGGTCGAAAACATGTAGTAATGCTGGCTTCAGCTGAAGTTCTCATTACTACATGTTTTTGGCTAAAATTATCGGGCACAAAATTTAGTTTTTGCGGCATATATTTTGCACTAAATAAGCGCTACATTCCTACGCAATGAATAATTTGAAAACACTAATAAAAAAAAGTTTAAAAAAGTGCGCGGATTTTGTGCATAGCACAAATCCAAAGCACTTAATTAACATTAAATTCCTGCGCAAAGGAGAATTTGATATCACTTTGATTTCCGAGTTTCGTATACCGGAGTTGTGGTTTCAGCTGAAGTTAGCATCACTACATGTTTTTGGCTAAAATTACCGGGCACAACATTTTTTTTTTTCTGCAGCACAAATTAGCACTAAATTATGGCATAGTGCCCATATCGATATGACAATATTGCAATTCCAGCTTCCGGGACCTTAATACAGGCCTCATAGACCGGTCCCTATATCCCCTATTGTACCCTATATTCAGTCAAGGTCCCTAAAGTACCCTTTTTTCAAGATTTGGTCCCTATGGTACCCTATTTTCAGCCCATAATGGAACTTTTAAAAAATTCATAAAAAGACTAAAGCTTCCGAGAGTCAAGCATTTTGAAAAAATAGCAAAAATCGGGGAAGTTCTGTAAGAAGTAACTGTAAAAAATAATCACTATTAGTGACTTTTGTTCTCAAATCACTTTTTTTAATAAAAAGATCACATTAGTCACTTTCCTTCCAGTAAATTAACTCATGGGTTAATCGCTATTCAATTCAGGTCTATACCTATTCCTGAAGTGTCTTGAATTCTTTTGAAATATTTCAGTGTATTTTTAAAGTTTCCCAGAAATTTTTAAAGATTCCCAGAAATTTTTAATAGATTTGAATAATTCGAAGGGATTTTTAAGAGTTTAGGGTATTTTTAAAACTTCTAAGGCATTTCAAGGGCTTTTAATTTGAAATATTTTAGGGAATTTTAAAATATTCCAAGAATTATTAATTAATTTCATTTTAAGGGATTTCAAAGCGTTTAAAATATTTTAGGATAAAGAATTTTCTAGAATTTCGGAATCTATGGAACGATTTTACACGGCCTATAAGGTTTTATGATATTTTAAAAGATTTCACAGGATCTTATAAGATTTACCGAGGATTTTAATGATTTTAAGGTATTTTAAAGGTCTCAATGTATTTTAATACATTTTCCAAGAAATATCATCTTAGAATTTTACGGGATTTTATAATATTTTTGTGGCTTTCATAGAATTTATTCACGAGAAGTGAGGTATTTCGTAGGATATCAAAGGATTTGAAATATTTTAAGAAATATTAAAAGATTCCAAGAAATTTGTTAATTGATTTCAATCATTTGAAGATATGGAATGATTTTACAGGACCTATAAGGTTTTATGATATTTATAAGATTTCACGGGATTTTATAAGGTTTTCGAGTATTTCAATGATTGTAAGGGTTTTTTAACGCTCTCAGTGTATTTTAATAAATTTTCCAGGATTTCAGTAAATATCGCCAGATCTCATAGAATTTCACGGGATTTAATAATATTTTAATGGATTTTAAAGGCTTCAAAGATTTGAAGAGTTTTGAAATTAGTTTTTTGAATTCACCCTGAATTCTTATTAATTTATCCTTAATTTTTTGGAATTCAATTAAATTTTTTTAATTCAATTGATAAAATGATCAAAGTATTCGAATTATCTTAAGGTATTTTTTTTAAATTCTTTGACATTTTCTAGTGCTTGTAAACAATTTTAAGGAATTTCAGAAGATTTTAAAGGATTTGAAATATTTTAGAACATTTTAAAAGATTCCCAGAAATTGTTTATTTATTTCAATAGTTTGAAGGGTTCTCAAAGTCTTTGAAATATTTTAGGGTAACTTAAAAGATTCCCAGGCATTTTCAAGATATTTAAACAATTTTAAGGGATTTCCAAAGGCGTTCAATAATTTTAAGGGATTTTTGAAATTATTTCCAATTCATTTATTATGGGTGTGGTGAGCCCAAACTTGTAGTTATTTATAACTACAAGAAAACTATCCACCTAGAAACACTACCCGAATTGGGTAGTGTCACGCCTACCCTGAAAGGGAAATGGCTTAATGGTATACATACATTTAAATTCCTTTGAATTGTTTTGTAATCATTAATCACTTTTTTGGTTAGAAATTAGTAGGGTTTCAAAGATTTGAAGAGATTTAAAAATATTTCTTGGAATTTGACCTGAATTCTTTTAAATTTTTAGGAATTCTCTTGAATTATTTTGGTTTACTTGTATTCTTCTAAATTTACTCAGTTCTACTTAATTGAATGGATTTTTTTGAATTTTCGAAAGTTTTTATTTGATTGATCCTGAAGTCTTTTAACCTCCCCTTGAATTCTTAGGCATTTCATCAAACTCTTTTGAATTCACCGTGAATTTTTATGAATTTCATCAAATTCTTCTCTTTTCCCATAGATTCCTCTAAAATCAATCTAATTTTACGGAAATCAATGGAATTTTTTTTATTTAAAAATTGTTTTCCAATTCATTCGAATTTTTTTTTAAATTTAAATTGAATTGTTTTGTAGTCCTGCGCATTTATCCTGAATTTGTTACCCTTCGAGGGCGAAAAAAGTACCCTATGAGCGTGACAGAAAGTACCCTTTGGTCCCTATATTTTATCCCATAGGGACTGTGAGGCCTGTTAATATTAACCCTTAAAGTTATCCCTTGTTTTGAATTTTGTTTATATGTTAAAATTAATATATATATATATATATATATATATATATATATATATATTAACTAGTTTTATCTTATAAAGGATATAAAAAAGTATATCCGAAAAAATTTTCGTGCAAAAATATTAAAAATCCTTGTTACAGTAATGAAATTTCTGCTGGGGTCTTCAGCGACCCCCCTCATTCTTTATGTTATCACAGAGAGGGGATAACTTTAAGGGTTAATATTAAGGAGAATTTGTATTGATTAATAGTCACACAACAATGAGCTTGGTAATTTATCTGCAACGATCACAATGTCTGAAAATTTAATTGACCGGAATTTTTTCAAGAGGTAGACCTAGAAGACCATGATTTATCATTGACCAAACTATTCTCTTTGAAAATACAATTGCAAATATATAAATAAATAATAAAAATTTTCTTTCCAGGATCAATAACGCCCAGGTTACCACCAAAACCTCTGCCAGGACGTCCTCCGACCACTATGTTTAATTTCAGTGCTCCCCCTGGACCTAGTTAGAGTCTCCTACTTTTTTCTTATCCTAGAACAAAAGAATTTCAGAGGATCGATTCGAGTCTATCGAAATTTGTCGAAGTCGTCGCTCCTGTCCAATAAGGGCTTTGATGTTGTAAATAGTACTGTTTTCAAATTTGGGAAAGGACCAGTATCAGACGCACAAAAAAATTGGACTGCGATGATCTTCGACTCGGCTCTAGATTAATGAAATAATCATAATTATCTAAATATCGCCGAACATATTATTGAACGATGCGCTTATAGTTGATCGAAGTGGGTGGAGTATAATTGGTGACAGAAGCAAATGGACGAAGCACTGATTGTGATGAGATGTTATTCGTTACATTCCTTATTCGGAACACATTCTTAACACGGCACAAGAAACTATTTTTCTTGAAAGCTTATTTTTCGAATTGTACAGACTATTTGTACATATTTGAACAGTATATTTTTAGATATTTTTTTACAAATAGGCACATAACCGATAGGATTAAATAGAGAAACTTAACTCGTTCAGGTAAACATTTTGACTCCTCTCTTTGAAAGTCTCGCAGAGAGAAGTTTTTGGAATGGACTCGAACCTTATTACTATAGATGAACTAGGAATATTCTTGAAACTATTTCTATTTAAGTTTATCGGTATCAGTGTACTCGATATGCACAAATTGGTTTTCTTTTACATTAAGAAAATCTTTATTAGGAAATTCCTAATGTCTTTCATCGTCTAAGTCGCAGGTACAAGACTTTTTCTTTTTTTACGATTTTGCAAACGAAGGATTTTAATGAGTACCGATGGGATCGGTATAAATGCTCAGTTAAAGAAAAGTTACTTTTTTGAGAGAATAAGATTTCCATTTCTCGTTGCTGTGCTACTAGAATTTATAGTGGATTGGAAGCCGGAATGCGGAATGCATTTCATCACTATAGGCTGTCCAGAGGAACTCATGAACCAATTTTTCATACTCGCATAGAAAAGATTTTGCTCGTTCGCGATTCTCGATGGACCCATTTCTTCCTTTAACCCTTGTCTATCCCTGAACAAAACTGTGATACACTTTGAACGTGGATAAGTGAATGTAATTAGACGTTTAGAATAAAAAAAAAATTCAGTTGGAAGAAAGTGCAGTATCAAATGAATCATAGGCCAACACACCTATATTATTATACATATATCTTAAGTGGTATCGATAGCGCAAAAAGAAATAAATACTATGTAAATGTATATTATAAATATATTCTTGTCGATAGGTATTGTAATAATATTGAATGCAGGCAAAAGTGAAATATTGCAAAGTGTAAAATAAAGAGTATATTGTGTAGTAAACCGACGCTTTTTATTATTTTTTATTAGAATCACTTAACCAAGGCAAACTTAGCACATTAAAATTTGTATATTTTTCTCACCTTAGGCGTACTTTTTCTTACATTAATATTATTAAGTTTATTATTTTGTCAGGGTGTCTACTCACCTGGAAAACCTGGAAATGTAACAGAATTTTTTTTAAAGTCAAGGAATTTTTTCGAGAACGTGCTTACATGCTTTTTAATTCGTAACATAAAATTAAATAACAATGTTTCTTCTTTGTAAAGGTAGCTTTATATTACTAGATTTAACTATTTTGTTAAAAATGCGTTTTTTCTGCTTGGAAATTAATTTTTTTAAATGAAAATTTAACTATTCTATTTTCGGTTGAAAATTCAAGTGTTTGGTTAAAAATTTGTCCTTTTTGGAAAAAAATTAATCTTCTTAGTTGAAAATTCATCTTTTTGCTACAAAATTCAGTCTCTTGACTGAAAAATCTTTGAGTTGAAAATTCGTATTTTTGGTTCAGTTCGTTTTTTATTTAAAATTAAGATATTTTTTGGTTGAAATATCAACTATTAAATTTTCCGTCGAGAATTTATCTTTTTTGGATAAAAATTCAACTACTTTGTTGAATTTTTTAATTACTCCTGTTTAAAATTTTTTTTTTTTTTTTTTGTTAAAGATTCATCATTTTATTTGAAAATTCACCTCTTTGGTTCAAAATTGAACTATTTTTTGAAAATTTGTTATTTTTTGGTTAAAATTTAATTTTTTTTATTGAACATTTGACTTCCATTTGAAACTTCAACTATTTTTTTGCAAATTCGTCCTTTTTTTGGCTGAAAATTAATTTTTTAAACTGATAATTGACCCATTCCTGTTGAATATTCCATAATTTTTATTGAAAAATTTATTTCTTTGGTTCAACATCAAATTTTTTAAATGAGAATTTAGCTATTCAATTTTTAGTTGCAAATTTATCTTTTCTAGTTGAAAATTCATGTATTTTTTTTTAATTCAACTATTCCTGTTGAAGATTCATCATATTAGTTGAAAATTCATCACTTTGGTTGAAAATTTAACTCTTCCAGACAAAGATTAATCATTTTAGTTGAAAATTAAACTCTTGTTAAAAAATTCATTTTTTTGGTTGAAAATCCAACTATTCCAGTTAAAGATTCATCATTTCAGTTAAAAATGCATCTTTTGTTTAAAAATTCAACTATTTCAGTTGAAGATTCACCATTTTGGTTAAAATTAATTGTTTTAACTGATAATTTACCTATTTCTGTTGAAAATTCATGTATTTTGTTTAAAATTCAAAACTATTCCTGTTTAAGATTCATCATATCAGTTGAAAATTCATCACTTCGGTTGAAAATTTAACTATTCCGGTCAATTCATCATTCTAGCAAAAAATTAAACTACTTGGTTGAAAGCTAAACTCTTTTGTTAAAAATTCATCTTTTGGTTTAAAATAAAAAGTTAAATTTTTAAAAAGGTATTAGGTATCTTGACCAGGGTGAGTTAATGGATAGTTAATAGAGTTAATCCAGTTAAAGATTCATCATTTTAGTTGAAAATTAATCTTTTTGTTTAAAATTCAACTATTCTAGTTGAAGATTCATAATTTTCGTTGACAATTTAACTATTTTGTTAAAATTTTTGTTCGCTTGTTGAAAATTAATTTTTTAAGCTGATAATTTAAATATTCCATTTCTAGGTGAAAATTGATCGTTTTCAGTTCAAAGTAGTGATGCATATCGAGCATTTAAATTTTTTTCCAGAATCTCGTCAGATTAAAATAAAACCTCGAACACGACACTCATCACGACGAACGATCACGCAGTCGAGATGATCTTCTCGTCTCGATCGACTTTTTTCATTACAAATTCTTGATCTACATTATATTTTAGTTCCATCTAATCAAATTAAAAGCAAATTTTGATTCTGTCCAAAAAGATCGATTTGCATCGCTAGTTCAAAGTTTAACTATTTGGTTGAAAATTCATGTAAGTTGTTAAAAAAATCGTCTTTTTGTAGAAAACTCATCTTTTTGGTTTGAAAATTAAACTATTCGGTCAAAATTTAATTTATTTTCTTGAAAATGCAATATTTTTACTTGAAAAGTGATGTGTTTGAAGCGTATTAAATTTAATTTAATATAGTACCCACATTAATTTTACTTAAATATGCACTGAATTTGAAGTATGGAAAGATAAAATGAAAATTTCTTTTAATTATTAATCAAATTTATGGGCATTTGGGACAAATTCAAGAAATGATTGTTCCTTTAGTATTATTTATTTCAAATCTTTCTAAATTAAACATATTAGTTACTTTCTTAAATGAAAAAAACAGTTATTTAATTTTACATTAATTTAATTAAATTTTTATACATTTAGATATTTACAAAGACGAATGTTTTAAAAAATGCGAAATATTTATACGGCTCCATAACATAATAATAAAATTTCTAATTGTCTGCATAACTGTAATTTTTAGTAGAATAAATATTTTTAATGGTGAAACCTTTACAGAATACCGAGGATTGTGAATTTATTGCAATAACTTATTCGTGAGAAAATATGAAATTCAAATTTTTTCTGAAAAAATGAAGACTAGGTAAATTAATTCTTACAACTAAGAAAAAAAGTAAATGAAGTACATAGGTTACAAAAAAGTGTTATTGATTTTGGGTGAGAATGGTAAAACTGGTCAGATTCTATGCAAAACTGTACTTTATATTACAATAATTATATTTAACAGTGGAACCTTTACAGTTACAATTTTAACAAGAAACCTCTAAATGGAAAATATTTCACAATGTGGTTTTAGAAAACTGGCTAAAACACTATTATGTGCGTGTACCTATTCAATTTTGAAGTACGTTTTAAATTCTTAGAAACTAACTTTACATAACACATAGTTTAGAAGTGAAAGTCGTAAAAAGTACACATATACCAACATATTTCTAAAAAATCACAATGCTTGCAGTTTAAACTATTTTTCTACATATACAAATCTGCTCTTATGATACAAATTACCTAAAAAAATATAATTCGATTCTAGATTCTAATGAAGTCATTCTAATCATGCATGCATAATTTTACATTTTTTATAATTAAATTTAGGGCGACAATGTAAAGAGAGAAACTTAGGGCCTACTACATTTTTATACTCACATTTCTATTCATTAAGTAACGAGTCCTTGAATTATCAAAATTGTTTCAATAATTATAAATTACAATCACTCTGCTCTAATACTGTTTTAGAGAGTCTTAATACTTGAACCACATAAAAAAACGTCACCCCTTTTTAATGAAGTAAGTTCATTTATTTATTTTTCATATTCTAGAAGTTTTTTTTTAATGATACTTGGCTCAATTACTAACTTACTTGGTCATTCGAAGTTTCGAAAGTCGCTTTCGCTTAAAAATATTGGAAACACCGTATTTAGATCCTATATTATACAATATTTACAAAAAATTATTTATACTTAATTGACGGATGTACAAAAATGCCAGTACGAAATGGACATTTGTCAATATTAATCTATTGTCTCAAAATAGACGTAGAGGATCCAATTTCAAATCGATTTAAACAAGATAAAATCCCCTAAAAGCTTCCACCCCCAAACGTAAACAATTATTTTTACGCTTGATTGACTAAAAAAACTTATTTCTGCCTGAAAATGGTAAAAAGTCCTCGGAAATGGTAAAAAAAAATATAGTAAAGTTAAAAAACCACCCTTAGAAATTTAAAAAAGAACATTGCTTTTCATGAACAAAGAATTAATTTTCGAGCCCTCAAGAGGGTTTAATGCAAATATTTCTTTCACTTCAAGTAACATAATCACAAAACATTATTAAGAAAACTTCAGGTATATAACAGTTGGCTTAAGACATATGGGTCAAAAACTACCCCTTCGAAAATTTTAATGATAGCTCGTCAAATTCTCAAAATAAATATGTCACAGTGCATTTTGCAGAATTTTAAAGAAATTCAGAAAAAATTTGAATAATTTTAAAAGTTTAGAAGGTTTAGAAATTCTGAAAAGATTAAAAAAAAATAATTTTCTTAAGATTCCTGGGGAAATTTTAGATGATTTTTTATTTTCAAAAATAAACTAAAAAAAATCGAAAAAGATTTCAAAACATTTCAAACGATATCCTAAAATTTCGAAAAATAGTGTAGAATATTTTGAAGCAAAATGTTTGAATTTGGTAGGATTGAACAATAAAAAAAAATCGAGTAAATTCACGATATAATTTATAAGATTTGAAAAGATTCAAAAAGAGTTTTAAAGTTTAAAAGATTTTACAAAATACAGATTTTTAAAGATTTCAAACCAAAACTTTAGAAGCTTTGAAAAAATGTTGAAAGTTTCCAAGAAAATAAACAAATTTTCTTAATATTTCTGGGAAAATTTGGAAGATTTTAAGACAATTTTTTTACATTTTTAATGATTTTTTAAAATTTTAAGAAAAATTCGGGCCAGTTAAAAATATTTTAAGGAATTTTAAAGGTTTTGAATAGATCAAAAATATTCTAAAACTTAGAAACATTTCCAAAAATCTTTTTTAATTTTCTAAAGTATCTTATAAAAATTATATTTATATAAATTTAAAAACAAACTGATAATACTGATAATACATCAAAATATTATTTTATTTATTTTTAGACAATACGTCATATTAAAAAACCTTTTTTTTATTTGAAAAACGTGTTATTATTTTAAGTAACGGCGGCGAAGGGGGGGGGGGGCAAGGAAATGTTACGGTCTGTTACATGGGGGGGGGGGGGTCGAAAATAACGTTACGTAATATGTGAACGCTCCCTTATTTGTATATAAAAAGGGATGTTATTCAAATTTCAGTGGGTAGTTTTTTAACTTTTCTGTACTTTTTTATTTTCTTAAATTTTCTTAAAACTTTCTACGATTTACAGGTAACAATAAAAGGGATGTTATCCATCATGTGAGGAAATCGGAATTATTAACGTTTGGGGCCCGCCTTGTTTAAAAAGTTTGACAGAAATTAACCAATGTTTTTTTACCAAGTGATAGCTTTTTGGGGCGTGTCCTCTCAAATCACATAATTTTTGTTTTCATCTGAGTCACCATAATGAGCCACTTATGCACTTGTCATGTATTTTATACTTTGAATACAATATAAATGTAACGGTTCCTTAAAACCTTCTGTCATGTAATATAATATAATATGTATAATAACATTACCCAATAGGGCGGTTCGATAAAATATTTTATTTTTATTTCAAATTCGGAGTGGGTCCAAAAGTTGTAGTTTGGTACACGGATTTTTTAATTATTTTTGTACGAAATCCTTTTTTTTATAGATGAAAAGTGTTCGAAATAGTATATTATGCGCATACGATATTTTTCATAACAAATGGATGATTTAAGAAATTTCTCGAAATACTGTCATGATTTTAGTCTATATTAGATTTTGAATAAAGAAGCATGAAATTTATGTTAACTTATTCCAAATTGTCAAAAATTAAATTTTAAAAATCGCAGAAAATTTTTGGTAATTTACGGTAATTTTAGAGCTGATTTATGGTACCTTATCATAAATTGCCTAAAATCAAATTTAAAAATGTCTATAAATTTGCGGAAATTTTCGGTCTTTTATGGTAACTTTACAGGTAAATATGGTAGCTTACCAAAAATTACCCAAAATGCATTTTTAAGAATTTCCATAAATTTCCGATAAATGAAAATGTTCAGTCATTTATGTTAATTTTACAGTTAAATATCGTAACTTACCAAAATTTCATTTAAAAAAATTTCCATGAATTTCCGTAAATTTATGAAAATTTCGGTAATTTACGGTATTTTTATCGGTTAATATGATAACTTGCCATAAAATTACCCAAAATTTATTTTTAAGAATTTCCATCATCATTATTCACCTCTGACGTCACTTTTTAGTCCCTAGGGAGTAAAAATTAGAGCTTTAGCCCCGCTTCATAGGCGTCGAAAAGGGCTGAAATCATGCATGTGTCATAAAAAATTCGTATTAACTACTATAATTATCCATGCTGCAATAAAAAAAATTTTATACATCGTAAATTGTCAATAAATTTAAATTAATTAATCAAAATAATGATTTTTGACTATTTAAGTCTACTTTTTGTACATAATTTAGTTTAACATCATTAAAAATATTTCTGAATCATTGTTCTTTCAATGTGCAATCAGTAATATTATTGTTATAAATGATTTCTACTACATGGGGCATTATTTCTCAATTTCTCTTACTAAAAAAATTGAATTTCTTCGATTGGGCTGACACATTGGCAAAGTGTAGTCCTCTTAGAATGTACTTTATGGGAAAAATATTTACCACTTGGACAAATATTTACCAAGGTGGAGGGGGTGAAAATTTTCACTTTTGTGTGGATATTATTGTTCTTAAAAGCTTCAGATCTTCGACGTCCGTCCGTCCTACTTTTTTCCCCTACCCGACTTTACTCCGTACCCTAGCCGTCTTCACCCCGTACCCTACCCGACTTTACCCCGTACCCTACTGGACATTACCCCGTTGCCTACCTGACTTTACCTCGTACCTTACCTTACTTTACCTCACACCCTAGCCGACTTTGTCCCTTACCCTACCCGGTCTTACCCCATAACTTATCCGACTTCACCCAGTACCCTACTTGACTTTAAATCGTACCCTACCCAACTTTACTCCGTACTCTAGCTGACTTTACCTCGTACGCTAGCTAACTTTAACTTGTACCTTACCTAAATTTACCCCGTAACTTATCCGACTTTACCCCGTACCCTAAGCTAACGTTACCCCGTACACTAGCCGACTTTACCCCGTACCCTACCCGACTCTACTGCGTACCCTAGCCGACTTTACCCCGTAACCTAGCCGAATTTACCCCGTACCATACCCGACATTTCCCCGCACTCTTACCAACTTGACCCCTACACCATCATCATCTATTGATTGCACATTAAAAGTGTAATGATTTCGAAATATTTTTCAATGATGTAAAACTAAAATAGGTACAAAGAGCAGACTTAAATATGTAGTCAGAAATCATGATTTTGATTAATTTATTTAAATATAACGACAAATTATGATGTATAAGAATTTTTTTATTGCTGCGTAGCCTTCGAAAGATAAATATAGGTGCAAGTACTATGTTTTAGAACCCTTTTCATCAATAAATAAATCATTGCCAATCAGAAAAATATCATTTAATTAAATGAAAATATAATTTTCTCCTCTTTTTCAACTTTAATAACAATTTACAATGTATACGAATTTTTTCATTGCAGTATAGTTTTCAAAAGATAATTCTATTTGTAAATAATAATTTTCAGAACCCTTTTTATTTATACAAAAATTGATTTCTTACCGTTTTAACAAGAAATTCGGTATTGTTTGTTATTTTGAGCTTCGTCGCGGACGTCGGAGTTGATTTTTCACAAAGTGGAAGCTTTTTAGGGGGTGTCCTCTCAAATCAAAGACATTTTTTTTATGTCAGGCACCCCAATAAGCCAGTTATACACGTCCATGTATTTTATACTTTGAATAAAACATAAATTTAAAGGTTCCTTGGGACCTTCTCTCATGTAATATAATATAATAATAACATTACCTAATAGGGTGGAGGGAAAAAATATTATATTGTTTTTTCAAATTCGGATAAATTCAGATTCGATACAAAAAGTTACAGATAAGAAAATGAGAAATATATTTTTTTAATCTGTAGGAAATACGGGTACCAAACAACAACTTTTGGACCCCTCTGAATTTGAAAAAATACAATACTTTTATCGCTCCGCCCCATTACTTAATCTCTTCTTTTTTACCCTTTTCATGTTGAGTAAATTATTTTCTACTTAGGTCACTTCCCATACAGTCGAGGTTTCACTGTTAATGAGATTTCTGTTGCCTACATCTACATGAGCATCAAGTCCATCACTTAGTTTACTAAAACGTCTTATCCAACTTCCTCGTCCGCCACCAGGTCTACTAATTCCAGCTTCCCTCAGAACTGACACCAGGTCCTCTTCGTCCTCTTTGCCCCTTATTCCCTTTTCAAACCTGGCTTCTTGTGCCAAAAGCCTTTCTCTTTGCAGTTGAGTTGCAACTGATTTTGGTACAGCCGGAATTATATAACTCATTATGCCAGTTAGAGCAAAAACCTAGAAAAATGTAAAAAGATCGAAAATTTTGAAATCTAAAATATTTAAAATAAATAAAACCTCAAGAAATCAAAAGAGATCATGAAGTGAAACTTTCTTCGATCGTTTTTGTATATTCAAAAATATGAGAGAAAACAAAGTTTTCATATTTTTATTTCGGTCTTACGATCAATTTAGAAAAAAAATAAAAAAGAAATCGTGTCAAAATTCCTTTTTATTATGACGTTTCGGCCTCATCTGTGGGCATTCATCAGAAACAAACATCTGTTATAAAAGTATAAATAATTTAAAAAAAAATCAAATGTTCGAAAAATAGTTACAGATTTAATCTCAAATCATAAAAAAATCAATAAATTCAAAAACTCCAATCAAATTTCAGATATTGCTACAAAATTCCAAAATGACCACAAGGATGTTATCTTTGTAAAAGCAGACAAAGGTAATATCTTAGTGGCTGCAAATTGAGAAGACTACAAATCAACTATTGAGAATCTTTTACAGAATAATACTTTATATAAAAAAGTTAACACTAGTTTAGTTCCGTCCATAGAAAAAAAATGTAATGATATTATTTCTAGATGGGAGAAAAAAAGATACATAAATGGAAATTTAGCTTATAAATTAAAAAACCATGGTTGTGTGACAGCAAAAGCATATGCCCTCCCCAAAGTTCACAAGCCAGAATTAAAATGGAAATTAATTGTCTCTACTATTGGTTCTCCAACTTACAATTTAGCAAAATTCTTAACTAATCTTTTAAAACCAGTATCTGGAAAAACTGATTCATTTATAAGAGATAGTTGGAGCTTTAAAGAAAAAATTAAGAATTTTAATGTTCGTTATAGAAGAAAAATTACAAGTACATAAAAATTTAACTAAAATATCAAACTCAGAGATTTTAATAGCTGTCAAACCGGTTTTTAATAATACTGTCTTTTCATTTAATCAACAATTTTATAAACAAATTTCTTGTTGTCCGATGGGTTCACCTTTATCACCTATTGCATCTAATCTTGTTTTAGAAGATGTTGAAAATAGAGCCTTATCTAAATTAAGCTTCAAACCACTTTTCTTTAAGCGTTACGTGGATGATATTTTCACTATTGTTCCTACAGATAAAATCCCAGAACTAATTAACACATTCAATAGTATAGAAGAATCTCTACAGTTTACTTTGGAAATAGAAAACAATAACACTCTAAATTTTTTAGATCTGTCTATCACAAAAACTAAAAATGGAAATTTAATTACTAATTGGTTTAAAAAACCGTCATGGTCAGGCCAATATTTGAATTACCAGTCTCACCATCAATTTAGTCAGAAAATTGGATTAATAAAAGGTTTAATGTGTGGTGAGCCCACACTTGTAGTTATTTACTACAAGAAACTATCCACCTAGAAACACTAACCGAATCGGGTAGTGTCACGCCTAACCTGAAAGGGAAATGGCTTAATGGTATACTTAACTGACAGATGTATTAAATTAAGTGACATCAATTTTAGAAAAGAAAACTTAGACCAATTAAAAATTACTTTGCAACAAAATAATTATCCACTACCGTTAATTGAAAGTGTCATTAAAGAAAGAGTACATGAAATTTACAATAGCTCAATTAAAAATAAAAAAAAGAACAAATGGCTTGAAAATTATAGACAAACTGATTTACGGGTTTCATTGTCTTATATACAAGGTTTATCAGAAAGATTAAAGAACGGGTTAAAAAAGTTTGCTATTAATGTATATGTTAGAAATGATCACATATTAAAAAAATGTTTCACTAATATAAAAGACTCTTAAAAAATTGATAATATCTCTAATGTTATTTATTATTTTTAATTATTTATACTTTTATAACAGATGTTTTTTTTCTGATGAAGGCCCACAGATGAGGTCGAAACGTCATAATAAAAGGGAATTTTGACTCTATTTATTTTTTCTAAATTGATCGTAAGACCGAAATAAAAATATGAAAACTTTGTTTTCTCTCATATTTTGGAATATTTAAAATAATTAAAATTATACAGAAGCATTTCGTATAGGCGATCGTACTAAATACTATTAATTCTTTATGTGGTACCGTCCAGTAGTATGGAGGACTAGGGTGATTCAAAATCATACATGTTGCATTTTTTTCGAATAGAGGTCATGCCACCTGCCCTCCTCCATTTATGAGGTTTCCGAAAAAAAATCCCTCCAAGTTCGAATCAAATCAATTAGTATTAGGACGGCACAAACAGGCCCAGAAAATACCATAAGATTAGCATGGGACAATTTTTGTTTTCGTAAAAATGAGATTCACATTTCTGGGTTTAAACTTTGCTTGCGGGAGATTATTACAATTTGTGGGAAAGTCTCCGAATAATTTGCGCTAAATTACTTTGAATTTTGACCCCCACCCTTTATGGAGCCCCGAAAATGCCACAAAAAACTGAAAATGAGAATTTTGCACAAAATTAACGCATATAGTTTTGTTATTCCCTTTTCTGCCACAAATTATTTTATATACAATTGAAATGTTTTAAGCACTTTTGAACTAATTTTTAATGTTTTAAACAATTTTAATTTGTTTGCATTCCCCCCCCCCCCCCACTAATTAATTGAAAGTTACTTTTTTACGTTTAATCGGACATTAGCCATTGATAGAAAGACTGAAATTTGTTTCAAGCATTTACAAATTGCTTAAGCAATCAATTTATTATTAAATATCTACATCATTCAGATATTACTATCTATTTCTTAAATAAATTCGTAATTATTTTAATTCTTTTTTTGTTCGAGCAATTTCGTTCTGAAATAAATGTTTAAATGTATATTTTTCTGTAATTAATGCGGTAATTTGTCATTGCTAAGAGCAACCTTCTATAATAAAACATTTTTCAATTGTTTAAATAATTTATTAAAGATTCATTTCACATTTTGATGGAAATGCGATAGAAAAATCTGATTTTTTTCTAAATTTGGTTAAGTGTTTTGCTTATCGTTGAATGTTTGAATGTTATACAAATTCTTCAAATAATAAATATTTGTTTAAACCATTTTTTCACATTGGTCAAGAAAACTTTTTTTTCAGTAAGACTTCATTCTATAAAAATTACATTCAATTTTGTCGTTCTGAAATTGAAAGCCGGAATTAAGTTTTTTTTTCATGAATTTTTTTCAATTTTTCGTGATCAATATAAAAGAAATTGTTTAAACAAATATTAATTATTTTTAAAATGTGTAAAAAGTTTAAATATATAACGATAAGCGACAGACTTAATCAAATTTTGAAAAAAACTCAGATTTTTTAATCTTATTTCCATAAAAATGTACAATTAGTCTTCAATAAATTGTTTAAGTGATTCAATAATGGTTTCCACAAAAAATTGCTCTTAAAAATGACAGATTACCGCATTAATTAAAGAAAAGGATCAATTTTAAACGTAGATCTTGAATAATAAGCGACAAGTTTAACAAATTTAAAACAAAAAATAGAGTTTTAATAAAAAGTTAGAAGAAAATAATAATTAATTGTTTACACAATTGGTAAATTCCCGAATCAAATATCAGCCTTCCTATGAATGACTGATTGTCCAATTAAACATAAAAAAGTTTCTTTCAATGAGTTAGAAAGGAAACAAAATGTAAACAAATGAAAATTGTTTAAACAATTGAAAATTAGTTTAAAAATGCTTAAAAACATTTCACTTGTCAAATGAGAATAATTTGCGACAAAACAAAAAGGAAAAACAAAGCTCATATGTGCCAATTGTCCGCAAAATGATCAATTTTAGTTTTTTGGGTCATTTCTGAGGTTCTATAAGAGAGGAGGGCCTCCAAATTTAAAGTAATTTAGCGGAAGTTATTCGTTGGAGACCCTCCAACAAATTCTCATAATATTCCTCAAAGTGCGTTAAACCCAAAAACGTGAATGTTATTTTTCCGAAAATAAAAATGTTCCCAATGTTAATCTTATGGAATTTGCCGAGCCTTTGTGGCACATCTTAATATTAACCGATTTGGCTCAAGCTTGGAGATATTTTTAAATTCGCTAAAATGCTAATTATTTTTAATTTTTATAAAACTAAGTATAGAATTGTTTCTCCAAAATACCCGAAAACCCAACATAAGTGAATATTGTAGTGTGCAGTATAAATTTCGGTTCAATTTTGTTGCCTGGGCGGAACTTGAATTAAGAAAAATTATAAAAATCAATCAATACTTGCACTCACAAAATACCAGGGTGTCTACCTGGCCGGAAAATCGGAAAAACCGGGAATTTTGTTCAACGGGAAAAAACCGGAAATGTTATTCAGTGACCGGGATTTTTCTCTTGAATATACTAATATGCAAATTAAAAGTGGTTTCATATATTTTCTTACTCTAATTCTGAGGTGGAACAGTAAATGTTCTTAAAGAATTATAATTCTGAGTTGGGACAAGGGATGTCAGTAAAGAATTATAATTTTGAGTTTGGGACTGGAAATTTGAGTAAATAAATATAAGTTTAAAAATTTAGTGAGGAATTTCCTGTAAAAATTATAATTTTGAATCTGGAACAGATAATTTCGCCAAGAATTATAATTTTGATTTTGGGACAGGCAATTTCAGTAAAAAATTAAAATTTTGACTTTGGAACGGAGAATTTCGTAAAGAATTATATTTTTAATTCTGGAACATGCAATTTCCGTAAATAATTGGAACGGGACTTTATAAAAAGAATTTTAATTCTATTTTGGAAGAACGGAATTTAAAAAAAAATTCCTTTTAGAAAGTTTCTTCTTCCAAATGAGAATTTGTTTGAATTTACAAATTACCTTTTTTTTGCAAATAAAAATTTGCCAGAATTCGTTTGAACTTTTTAATTTTAAAGTCAAGTTATTCGAAATAAACATTTTTAGGTTTTTAAAATATTTATGCAAACATTTTTTTTTAGCATTTCTTATTTGACATTGTTGTAGGTATATTTATTTTTAATGTGAATAGTTGCATATTATCAAAGCTGTGTCTCCTGAAAAATTGGGGTGTTGGAAAAGAGGATGGACTAGTCGTCCCGAATTTTCAGGACGACTATCCAAGTTTATGAAAAATATTTGGACGACGAGAAACTTCGTATTTTAAATGCTTTCATTTTTAATATAACCTATTCGAATTTGAAGTTTTTCAACTTGAAAGTATCATAACTGATAGTCAAGAAAAAGTCGTTTTTTTTTAAATATTTTCAGAACGTTATTTGTTATCTGCTGAACAAGGCATAAATAAGATTCAAAATCAAAATTATCAATATATCTAATATATTGGATATAAAATAAGTATATATTTTTTCATTAAAATTTTTAAATATATTTCAAGCTACAGGGTGGCGGCTTTTATTGCCCGTAAAAATTCCCGATTTTTTCCCCGGTTTGCAAAAATTTGTCCCAGCCATTGAAATCAAAAAGTTCAAACTGTTAAAGCTAAAGTTTTTTTCATTTGAGGTAATCAAAACTAAACTGCAAATGAAAACAGCAAAAATTGAACTGTTCTGAATTTTCAACTTTCCAAGTTGAACCTTTAAAAAAATGTAATTTAAAAACTTTTAATTCAATCATTTAATGATGAAAAAGTTATATAATGAAAACCCTCTAATCTCAACAGTTTTAATTCTAAGGGCTTAAAAAAATGTATCTTACAATCAAATATTCAAAATAATAAACTATCAATTTCACAAGCTTTAAGTATACAAACTAAATGCCGTTACTTTTATAGTAGGAAAAAATTACCAGTTTTTCAAATTTGTTCTCGGTCATACGAATAAAAATAATTGTTGGTAACTAAAATGTAATGTATTGGCTTTTCTTACTTTTTAAATACTTTTACATGCATATATTTTTTGCCATTCAGTACGTTTTATTATATGCTGCTGTTGAAATTGAAACTAACCAATATTTTATAAACTTGAAAGTATTTTATTCATAATTAAACAAAATTCCCGGGCCACGTAGAAGCTCCCGGTCTTTTCCCGATTTTTTCTCGGTTCAGTGGCCACCCTGAAGTATTTTAAATATATTATATTAATTAAATTACTACGATTAATCTGAAATTAATTAAAGTATATTTTGATTTCTAAACCAAAATGCTGAGAAAGAAATAGGTATCAAAAAAGTTGCCTTGAAGAAAAAAAAGTGTCACTGTTTGAAAAAATCTTACCAAATGCTCGAAAATGACAACGAAAGCTAGTCGTGCTGCAAAAACATGCCAATACTGAGGACTGAGTCCATAATGGTCTTCTGGGCCAGTTCTGTAACCTCTGTACTGGCAAGTTGGAGGATCAGGATCATCGACGTCGCTACCCATACCTTCAGCATAATGAGAAGTATTAAATTCCGATAAGGAACTATCGATGTAACCCACCAAATCATTTGTTGGTGAATAAACAAATGCATAAACGCTTCTTGGTATAAAATCCGAGGTGTAAGCAATGACAAACGCCTGTTGAAAAACGATTATTCAATTAGGTGACTTTTTGGTGAAAAATCCGAAAAACCCTTAAATTACCTTACGGATTTACTATACGTACAGGAAATCTCAAAATCCACCCAAACTTTATAATAATTTATAAAATCGACGAAAATGGATCCAATATTAATTGATGTGAATTTTGAAGGAGAAATCTAAACATCATTTAGAAAAAAATTGTTTAGACTGAAATGGTTTTTGTAACAAATTTAACAAAGTGTTTAAGTACTGCACTTTTTATCCAATCCTAGTGATTAAGAGTAGATTTTGTTCCCCGAAAGATTCTTTAATATCATGTTTGGTTGGCTTTCATTTAAAAAAATGTTTTTAGAAGTAATACAGTTATTATTTTTGTAAACTATTGTTTTTACTAAATAATTTAAATTCTAATACAACCTAACCAAATATAATTGTGAAAACTCTTTCAAGGAATAAAATCAGACCTTGGTCATTAGAATTGGATAATATTTGCAGCTTCGACCTAAAATTAAAACTAAAACACAAAAATACGTATAACTTTTGTTAAATAAACAATTTCAACCTAAATATTTGAACAATTTATTTCTATTGCATGCTTAGATTCCTCGTTTGAAATTCGCAGTAATTAACATTGGGTCTAATTTCGTCGTTTTTATAAATCATTTTGAAAAATACTCCATTTAATCAGGGTGGCCGCCATAATTCGTTTTTTAAATTCCCTGACTTTTCCCTCATTTTTTCCTGACTAATTTCTCATTTTCCCTGGCCAACGAGATTTAAAGTTTAACTTCTAATCTTGTAATACTTTTAATATAGTTTATAAATGGAATGAAACAGTTTTTAATTTATTAATTTATTATTTCAAGGGCAGCCACAGTCTAATTTACTTGAAAAAGTGAAAAAGTATACTATTTAAACCAAAAAAGTGATCAACAGTGACTGATTGCTGAACCAAAAAGTGGCTAAAGTTACTAATATGACTAATGTTCTTCTGAATTAAAAAAAATCAAAAGAATTCGATAACATTTATAGGGATTACAGGTGAATTTAACAAGTTCAGGATAAATTCATAAGACTTCAAAAAAACTCAAGTTAGATTTAAAAGAATTTAAATCAATTATAAAAATTCCATTGATTTCAGTAAAATTTGAGTGAATTTAGAAGAATTTAAGGAAAATGTGAAGAATTTGACGAAATTCATAAAAATTCAAAGTAAAGCAAAAAAAACTTCAATGGAATTGAAAACAATTCAAAAATATGAAGAAATTCATTGAATTCAGTAATTTTAAAATGAGTTAAAAAAAAATCAAGGGAATTTAAAAGAATTCAGGATGAATTAATCAGAATTCAAGGTAAATTAATAAGAATGCAAAGTGAATTCCAAATTAATTGCAAAAAATATTTCAAAATTTCTGCAAATCTTTGACATCCTACGAAATCCCTTCCTTCTCGTGAATAAACTCTTGGAAATATGTTAAAATATTATAATATCCAGTGAAATCCTATAAAATCTGATGATATTTTCTGAAATCCTGGAAAATTTATTAAAATAACTTGAGAGCTTCTAAAAAAATCTCTTCAAATCATGGAAATCCTGAGAAATCTTATAAAATCCCGAGAAATCTTTAAAAAATCTTAGAACTTCATAGATCCTTTAAAATCTTCTCATATCTTCAAAATTCTAGGAAATTCTTAACAACAGCATGCATTTTTTTAAATCACTCAAAATCATTAAAACGCTTGGAAATATCTTGAAATTTGTTAAATATCTTGAAAAGCCTTTGAATTTTTTTAAATACTCATTATTATTTTTAACCCTTTAGAACCCTTCAAATTAATTATATTAATAAAAAATCCCTTGGAATCTTTTTAAATTCCCTATAATATTTCAAATCTTTCGAAATATTTTTAAATTACTTTAAACTTCTTAAAGCTCTTGAAAATGCCTTGGAATCTTTAGAACTTCACTCAAATATTTCAAATTCTTTGAAATCCCAGTAAATTACTGAAATCAGTTGAAATTTCCTTGGAATATTTTTAAATACCCAACAATATTTGAAATCCTTTAAAATCTTTTAAAATCCCTTGAAATTTTGTCAAGCTCTTGAAAATTCCTTGGAATTTTTCAAAATACGCTGAAAATCTTTAAAAAATTTTGAATTTCCTTCAAATTATTGATATCAATAAAAATTTTGTTGGAATCTTTAAAAATACCCTAAAAGTTTTAAAATCCTTTGAAATCTTATGAAACCCCTTGAAACTTTTTGAAGCTCTGAAAAATTCCTTGGAATTGATAAAAATACCCTAAAATTTAAAATCCTTTGGAATCCCTTCAAATTATTGGAATCATTTCAAAATTCCTTGGAATCTTTTAAATCAACCTGAAAGATTTTAAATCCTGTCAAATCCTTTGAAATCCCTTGAAGCTTCTTAAAGCTCTTCAAAATTCCTTAGAATTTTTAAAATACCCTAAAATCTTGAAAATCCTTTCAAATTATTGAGATAAATAAAATTTTTTTAGAATCTTTACAGACACTCTAAAAGGTTTCAAAAGAATTTTAAAAAATTCAGAAATAAGTATAGTCTTGAATTCAATAATGGTTAACCCATGAGTTCATTTATTAATAGAAAAGTGACTCAAGTGATCTTTTCATTTAAAAAGGTAACTACAGTGATCTTTTCATTTAAAAAGTGACTAAAAAGTGATAGCAGAAAAAAACTGCTGATTATTTTTTACAGTTACTGAAAGTGATTTTTATAGAAATTCCCTGACTTTCCCTGACTAACAAAACACCCTCACTTTTCCCTGATTTCCAGTTTTTCCCTGACCTGCGGTCACCCTGCCAATTTTTAAGTGAACTGTATATAGTGAATATCCTTAAATTATCTAAAATGCATTAATATGCATTTTTTAAAATAACTTACATTGGAGACAACAGCTGTGTATGTAACCCCTTTAAGAATACCATACCAGGCACCAATGTCTTCGACCCTCTCAGCCAAAGGCCTTCGTGCTTCTTTCACCATTTTATAAGCATCCAATCTGATTTCTCCAATATTGTTCAAAAGAGCAAATAGGGGAGCTAAAGGAAAAGCAGCCACGAAAAGGGTCACAAATCCATACTGAATTACTGTAATTATGTATCATAAAATTAATAATAATAATCGGTTTGAGACCCTTTTTTTAGATTAGAAAGAAGACATACATATATCAATTATAAATATGATCCAGAAAATAATAATTTTGTATTGAAAGCTTTTGAAATTTTGAAAGAACTCAGGGTGTCTAGCGTTTCTTCAAACAAAAATTTCAGGACTTTTCCAGGTTTTCCAGGACCAAAAAATACATTTTTCCAGGTTCTTTCTTACAGTAAAAAAAATACTTTCCACGAAACATAATAGAAAGTGTAGGTCTACTGGAACTGACAAAGTGTTATATGCGAAATTTCTCATACGCCCCTAAAATCTGATTTTATAGAAAAAAATCTGCCCGCTTCGCGGGCACATTCTCATGGCGCGCTTCGCTCGCAAGTTTGAGCGCGCCTAGGGCGCGCGACTGTTGGATCTCGCGCTTCGCGCTCGATCATATATTTATCTCGCGCTTCGCGCTCGATTATGTATTCACCTCGCGCTACGCGCTCGGGCGTATTTGCATCGCGCTTTACGCTAGGCTCCTCTAGATTTTTGAACTTCGTGTTCGACTTCGATGAAAAGAAAAAGTTTGTTTGCAAATATTATAAAATTATCAAAACCTCTACATATTAAGTGATTGTTAAATTTTCTTTTATTTTAGACTGAAAAGGAACTTTATTTACTCAAGGTTCTATCGACCTTAAGGAACACATTCTCATCCAGACACTCGCGCTCCGCGCTCGATATTTGATTTGAAAATCATTTGAACCGTATGATAGAAACAAAAAAGTTTGAGCGCACTTACGGCGTGCGATTTGGTAAATACACTGAGCGCGCACTTTGTGCTTCGTGTTATATGTTCTTCATATACAAATTACTAAATTTGTATTTGATTTCAAATGAAAAGTAATGATATAATTGAGGCGACAAATTTTATTAGTTAACATTTTATTTTAGCTTGTGCCGTTTATCAAAAAAGTTAATTTTTTCATTTTGAATATATTCATACCACAAAAATTGATTACGGGTGTGTAAGTCTTTTTTGAATGCACAATTTTTGTTCATTTATATGTTTTCGTACCTTGCATTGTTTTTTCAAAACTTTGATTTTTTTTACTGTCAATGTTATTTTCACGAATAAAACAAAAACCACGCATCCTATCGAAACATGAGTCACAATAAATTTGTACCTCTTCCATGGATGAACAAATTTTGTTTCGGTCATTTTTTCGTAGCTGGTAATATTCGTCTGAAAATTTGATTTTTCTATTTTCAATGCTGTTTTTTACGAATAAAACAAAAACTACGCATCATATCAAGAAGTGAATGATAAGAAATTTGTAGATCTTTTTTAGGTGCACAATTTTGGTGAGACGACCTTTTCTGGTATCTTGCATAGTTTTACAACAAAATGGCTTTTTTGATTTTTCATTAATTTTTTGTGCGATCAAAATTTGAATTTTTTATTTTTCGAAAAATTCAAAAAGTTGCCATGAAAATATTATAGGGTGTTCAGGAATCAACGTTTTTCTCCTCTTGACTTTTTTTCATATCGTGCGTTTTTCGGCTTAAAATGATCATTTTCGTTTGTTTTTTGGAATTTTGAAAATGCTATAACTCCAGTAATTTTCTTTTTATCACAAAAAGTCATAAGAATATTTTGTTCGTCATTTTGCGTACTACTAATAAGCGTACATAGAATTTTCAAATCTTCCAAAAAAGTGGTCTCAAAAATTTTCAAAATGTGCTCACTTTTTGGGTTTTCATCCAAAATAGCTGGTTAACGAACTCGTTCTCTATTTTTCGGCCATAAAAAAGTGTGCCAAAGCTCAATCAAATCTGATCATTTTTTCGAAAGTTATCGTGGCTACAGACAGACAGACAGACAGACAGACTACAGACTACAGACAGACAGACACCTTCGTAAAAATCGTTTTTTCTGACTCAGGAGGTCTCAAAACGTGGACATTTGATGAAAACCGACTATGTCAAATTTTACATAAAACCAATAGTTCATTTTATCAATGTGAAATATCACGACGCTACCATAGAAAATATTCAAAGTTTCCCTTTTCTTCAGCTTTAAAAATAATTTAATGAAACTTTCAAAATTCAATATTTTTTTGCTGTTTATAATATCAAAGCGAGTTCAGCACCGTATGTAATGAGATTTTTTTTTAGAATTGGTTGAAATTTGACTGAGTTATTGAATTTTAAGCTAATTTAGGTTTATTTTCAATAAAATAATAAAATTGTCAACAAATAAGTTGATTTTTTAACCAAATTGTTGAGTTTTCTACCTACAAAGATGAATTTTCAACTAAATAATCGAATTTTAAACAGAAAAGATTAAACTTCAACTAAAAACAGTTGCATTTCCAACGAAATTATTGCATTTTTTAGAAAACAGTTCAATTCTTATCAAAAACGGTGAATTTTAAATCCAAAAGGACGAATTTTCTGTCGAAATAGACGAATGTTCAACAAAACAGTTGAATTGTCATGATTTTTTAACAAAATACTTGAAATTACAAAAATGAATTTCCAACCAGATAGTCTTATTTTTGAAACAAAAAATATTAGACTTTAACCAAAAATAGTTGAATTTTCGACAAAAAGACGAATTCTCAACGAAAAATTAAATAGTAGGTATTTCAAAAACAACAAAAATCAAATTTTCAACAAAATAGTTAAATTTGTAACCAAATAGTTCATCTTTTAACCTACAAAAATGAATTCTTAACCAAAACGACGAATTTTCAACAAAGAAAATTAATTTTCTACCAAAAAAGACAAATTTTCAACAAAATAAACCAATTTGCAAACAAATAATTTAATTTTCGACTAAAAATGATTAATTTTCAGTAAAAAAATGTCAACTAAATAGCTGCATTTTGGACCAGAGATTAATTTTCAACTAAAATAATGAATCTGTAATTCTGCAACCAAAAGAATTAATTTAAAAGTAGGTCAACTTTTAACAAACAAAAAAAAACAACAAATTTTCAACCCGAAATTATTAGTTTTCTATCAAAGAGACGAATTTTCTAATCAAAAAAACGAATTTTCAACAAATAAAGATTTTTCAGCCAGGACAGGAAAAAATTTCAAAGAAATTGTTGAACATTCAAGCCAAAAGACAGCATTTTCAACCCGAAAATACAAATTTTCAACAAAAAAGTTCATTTTTAACCAACAAATTGCAGTTTTAATCAAAAGAGAGAAAATTTCCACCAACAGGATTAGTTTCCTACCAATCAAAGACCAATTTTTGACTTAATAAGATTAAATTTCAGCAAAAAAAAGGGAAAGTTATATTTCTAGGTGAAAAAATAAATTTTAAATGAAAAAAAGAATTTTCAGCAGAATATTTAAATTGAATTTTCAATTTTAAAAATATCAATTTTCAGCCAAAAATGAAATAGTTACGTTTTATTTAAACAAATTATTTTTCAACCGAAAAAGGCATTTTTAACCAAAAAGATTAATTTTCTATCAAAAAATATGAATTCATAGTAGATATTTAAAATAAAAAGTATGACATTTTAATAAAAATTGTTGAATTTGCAACCAAATAATAAAATTCTTCACTGAAATTAATCGTCAGGATGAAACAACTGTAAGAAAGGAAATAAAAATACAATGCAAATAAATTACTAACTAAAATAATTACTAGTCCCAAACTTCATTTTCAAAATTCTGTAACTTTAGCCCGACCAATTTTTTATTTGCTCTAACCAGTAATATTCAAATATCATTTCGATTGTAGCTTTGTGATTTTCACCGTGATAAAATAAACAGTCTATTGTTAAGAAGGTAATCTTTTTTCGTTCAGCAGAGAAAAAGTTTAAAAAACTATTTTTTCTTTAAAAGAACAAAAATTCCAGAACCATGAGCAAAATTCAAGGACTTTTCCAGGTTTTTCCAGGTAAAAACGAATTCAAGGCCTTTTCCAGGTTTTCAAGGATTTCCAGGACACTAGACACCCTGAAGAACTACATTGAACGATTTTGAATTGAAAACTGTTCCAAACCAAACAATTTTAGATTATATTACATTTTGAAAAGGGACAATACTTCGAATGGAATGAAAAATAATTGAACTTGTATAATTTATAAATAAAAGCATTTAAAATTGATAAATTTGAAATTTTAAGTGTTTGAAATTGGAAATTATTAATTTTCCATGAATTAATTCAAACTTGAAGCGTTAAAAATTGAACAATTCCAAACGCTGTTTAAAATTGAAGAATTCTTCAATTAAGATCGTGAAACTATGTCATTATACCATTAAAATATATATATATAATACCATTTATGTCATTAAAAATTAATAATTTAAAAATTGTGTATCATGCAAGAATAAAGCATTTCCATGCAAAGGAAACAACTTTATGTTGAAGACAATTTTATAAGCTTCAATGTGGACGAGATGAATGAATGAGTTAGAAGATTATTATTATTAATTAATACTAACTCATCTCCAGATATTCGTCGAAAAGGCCCATTCTTCCTGGATCCTGAAGTTGATAATCTTGTTCCCAGCTGTTGTCAAGTCTGTCGTGATCTTTAGTGGCCGCCTTGTAGTTTCTTTTTCGCCACCAATTCCACATTTTCGGCGATAGTATCTCCAAAAAATTGTTGAAGAGCTGTTTACCAATCATGATGATTGCGAGTTGAATGCAAAGTTCCGATAGACAACCAGCTGGATCACAGACGTCGTTTTTTATTCTAGAAAAATCAGAGGCTCTGGCATCCGTATCTCCAGGGTGAACATAAAATCTTCCCTGTCGGTCAATTCTTTTTTTATTATTTACAAATAACAATGCAGTGGGTCATTGCAGTATAGATCATTTGGACGCAATTTCAAAAAATTTTATGTTTAGATATAATGTTTCTGGATGTTCCTAGAATCGAATTTCAATATTTATAAGCGCTAATATTTGATTTCTTTGTAAAAATTATTTTTTAAGAATGGTATGCACTGAAAAAGTGGCGAGTGCGCTGCATCACAAAATTCTGTTATTTTAGATGAAAGCATAAAATAATTAGAATCGGAATAAAATTATGTTATCATTTATAAATTTAAATTTCATATGGTAACAATATATTTTCATTCAAGTACTAATTTAGTACTAAAAGTAATTACAAAATACTTCTTCGAAATCTCAAATTTTGAAGTTTTCCACTTGATATTTCTCTGCTATTATGCGAAAATAGTGAAATTCAAATTTTTATTTTAAGAGCTAACTTCATTCATATTTGGCTAGAAAAGGGCTATTCTTGCGTGATATTTAAAGTATTTTAAAATAAAAACCAGAAAAGGTCTCATCAAAAAAATTGATCGACTGTGTAGAGTTTCATCATCCAAAAATATCCTGCAAGTTTTTTTTATTTTTTCCTCCTACATCTTAGGAGATATTCGAAAAAGAAAAAGGAGGATTTAACCAAAGCTACAATTTTACTAACCAATTTTATATATAAAGGTGTGTAATTTTCTCAATGTTTGATTATAATTATTAATATTAGGGGCATATTTTTTATGAAAAGTTGAATTTAATTACTATTTTTACATAATAATGACGGAGAAATATAAAGTTAAAAAACTCAAAATTTGACATTTCGAAGCAGTATTTGTAGGCTGTGTCTAGTCGTCCGGAAAGATTGGGGGAGTTGGAAAAGGGGATGGACTAGTCCCGGATTTTCGGGATGACTAGCCAAGCTTGTACAAAATATTGGACTAGTTATCCCGAATTTCGGGATGACGAGACACTTCGTATTTTGTAATTACTTTTATAACTAAAATGAGCATAAAAATAAACAGTTACCACATGAAACTTAAATTTGGAAATGATAATACAATTTTAGTCTGATTCAAATTATTTCATGCTTTCATCTAAAATAACAGAATTTTGTGATGCAGCGCACCCACCATTTTTCCAGTGCATAACATTCTTTAAAAATCATTTTTACAATCGAAATCAAATATTAACGCTCATAAATAGTAAACTTCTACTCTAGGAATATCCAAGAACATTATATCTAAACATCAAATTTGATTGAAATCGCGTCGCAACTACGTATATATACGACCTATTCTGGAATGACCCAACTACATTATAATAATAAAATAGCTTTTGTCTAATATTTTTTTAAGATACTATCCTGCTGGTGAAAAGGTGGAAAGGGACGTAGAAGTTTTAGAATAAGAATGGATAGAAATAGACAGAAATATAGATAAATGTGCAATTGTGTATATCAAACAAGTATATATATTAGGGTGGCCCAAAAATATACATTTCAGAATTTTCGCCCGCGCATTCACCTAATCGTTCTCTCGTGGAAACACAGGAAAACATTTTTTTTTTATTTTGAAACAAAATAATTTTTAGTACTCCGTCGAGTATTTTGAAGTTTTCACTTGAGGTACGAATTAAAATAGAAAAGCCTTAAGAGAGCCTGAAGCGAGCCCTGAGGTTTAATCAAGACGACAGTTTTAGTGTTATTACTCTACTATTCAACTCAGTGAAGTCAAGTGTCCCCCTAGGGTTCGGGTATTGTAAAAAATTTGGTTGGCTCCCCAGAAAGTGCGAACAAAATTGGGGAAATGTGCTGGGCTTCAGGTTTGGGCCTGTAGCAGGGAGCTTTATGTTCGAGCCTGAATCAGTACAGGTCAACTTTTGGTTTGATAGTTATTCAGTAGTACAGGTCACTGAATATTCATCCAATTGGGATCAGGGTGAATAAAGTGTTAAAAAGGTGAGCGCAGGAGTACATGTCGACGTATAGTCAAACATTCAATGGTTAGATTGGTAAGGGACGATCTGACAGTATTTTTATAGTTCAAAACAATTAGTAAATTTGAAAAAATTAGGATTCTTTGGAAGCTAAGTATTACATGTGGAATTTTCATCGTATACAGTGAAAAAATACGATTCATGTTAAAACTGTTAAGCATAAGTTCGCGACACTAGCGCATCCAAGACGTGCAATCCAAATACGACGACGTATATTTATGGGGGGGGGGGGGGGCAGGTCAATTTTTAGTCCAATAGTTGGGCGATCAGTAATGCTTGTCGTCGTTTAGTCCGACATTGACTTTTCATTGACAGGGGTTTTAATGGGGGTTGGGATATAGTAGTTTAGGATGACGTAGTTATTTATGATGGTCAGTAGAATGATTCAATATATAGGTTATTCAAGCATTCAGCTTTTTTTTGGCACGGGTTTTAATGGGGATTGGGATCCAGTAGTTTAGGATGGTGTAATATCATTTACGATGGTCAATAGTATAAATCAAAGTATAGTCAGCTATGGGGATTAGTACAGTGCAGCTCGGAGTATATTCAGTCATGGATGAGCATAGGTTAATCTATAGCCTGATATTTGGTGGGTTAGTAGTAAGTAATGAGGAAAGAAATAGACTCTAAAATGATTACAGATACAAAAAGAGGACAGTAAAACTACTAGTCAATGAAAGTAATGATAAAATAAAAAGAGAAGAAGAGAAGAAAATGCAAATCGATTTTGAAGGAAGTAAGAAACGTTTTTATAAATTGGCGCTGATCAGTATGAAAGGAAGTAGAAGAACAGAGTTAGACAAAATGAGAAATAGCAAAGGTGAAATGCTATATGATACAGACGGGATACTAGACGCTTTAAGAGACTCTTTCAAGGAATTATTGGAAAGTGAAGCTATAGGGCAAAACAACTGCGACATAGAACACGATACATTAGAAAACCCAATTGAAAAAGTGTGTGTCACTGACGTTAGAGATATAATTAAGAACTTAAAAACAGTAAGGCTGCTGGTGTTGGCAGTATTAGCGCTGAAATGCTTAAGGCGCTTCGTCAGGCTTGATTTTTAGCCCATGTATTCGTTTT
>CAKNYM010051654.1:219276-279653 GCA_932195095.1 Andricus curvator | reverse complement strand
ATGGGGATCAGTATAATATAGAATAGAATATATTCAGTCGTATGGAACTATAGGTTAATCTATAACCTGCCAGTTGGGGGATCAGTAGTAAGAGCCGTTGTTTAGTCAGAAATTTGGATTTTTGTTGGCTGGGTTTTTAAGGGGGATTGGAAATCAGTAGTTTAGAATGATGTCATTTACGATGGTCAGTAGTATAATTCGATGTATAGTCAACTATGGGGATCAGTAGTATAATCGGCGTATAGTCAGGCATTTGGCTTTTCGTTGTCAGGTGTTGGGATTCAGTAGTTCAGGATGACGAATATACGTCTCTGAAGCTAGCACCGCCTTATCATAAAATTGATTTGCAAACTATCCTATAATTAAGGTCTCATTTAGAGCTTTTGAGGGCCATGACTCCCAAATTTTGGGCTCGGCAATAACTGTAACTTTGAAACTGTTTATTCAATCAAATCCGGTTTTTTTTTTCATAAATTAAGGGCTCATTTAGGGCTGGCGATCTATTTTAGGCCCAATCACGCAGTCCTTTTAGTTTTTTGAAAAACGATGCGCGCTCTGGTTTCACGTGAGAAGCTGGCGCTGCCACACCTGTAACTCCGAATCCAGTGCTACAATAAATCACGAAATCATACCAAAATTAAAGGCTCATTAAGGGCTGAAAAGAACCCTAGATCCCAAATTTTGGGCTTTGTAATTTTTTATAAAAAATGGCTTGCGCTCTGACTTCACATGAAGCTAGCCTGCCATACCTGTAACTATACTCATAACTTCCAAACTGTTCCCTTGACCGTTCCCGGGTTTTTTTAGAAATAAATAGCTTATTATGGGCTTTTCAATGGTCATAAAGTATCCTATTATCATAGTACGTTTTTTCAAACATTATAATCAAGTTTTCTAAAATAATTATGTCAATATAAATAATGCATTAAATATGTAGAAAAATGGTTATTTTCATTTATTGTCAAAATACCATTTTTGACTAATATTTAACAAAAAATTACTTTTGCTCAAGTCAAATATAAATTGACATACTGTTGTATACATCTGGCATGATTAAATAAAATTTTATATTTTGGATATTGAGTTTATCTCACTTTCCTCATGCAACCCCAGTTGAAAAAGTTGTATATAGTTTATATATATAGTGGACCAGACAATGATATTTTTCACTTGTTTTATACATTTTTTTGTATAAAACAAATGAAAAATATTTGTGTTTTATCCGCAATATATAAACTATACACTTTTTCACCTGGGAATAAATGTTACATTTTTCTTACCCTTGAATTTTGAAAATAAATTTTCGATATACAAATAAAATGATTTAATAGATCTATCTGACAAATAAGTTCGAAAAAAGTGGTAATTATAATATCACTCACACATCCTAACTCACTTGAAAAAAATGAAACAGTGACTAATTTAAACCAAAAAATTTGTTTCAATTCCAAGTGATTTTAAACGAATTCATAATAAATTCATAGGAATTCAAAACAATTCAAATTAAATTCAAAGGAATCTAATTTTTAACTTATTAACACAATTGACATATCGTTGGAATCGCCCAGAAACGTAGATTTCAAATATAATATTATTAAATTATATTGTAAAATTAAAAAACTTTTATGTTTCGTATTTTATTCCTCATTAGTACAAAGGACCCCCTATGCGCGGCAAGGGCTCCGAAAGAGGGCGCATAAGACAAACAGGTGTAGACTACTATATCGGCGAGAAAATTATAGGCATCTGCGTGTAAATGTTAACAACTGAGCCAAAAAAATGCTAGAGTAATAAATAAATAGTAATTTGAAACCTGAAAGTGTTCCACGTAAATGAGCTTGAAGACGTCAATGTAAAAGTTTTTTGTGCTTTGCAGACTGAAAAATGTAAAAAAAGTAAAGAATTTCGGGCACATTTAAGATGAGTCAAGTTTAGAGCATTATTTCTTATACAAGAGGCAATGAAAAAAATTTGAAAAAATTCATGAATATGAGGAAAACATTTGTGAACAAATTGCAGTTGACAAATTTGGGAAATAATAAAAATTGTTGCTTACACTTACAAAAATGTACAACTATACTATCTTCAGTTCTAATGGAGATATTAGAGCGATTCAAACTCCAAACTGCAACTGATAGGCTCTGTAATTATTTACAATCTCCCGGAAGGATGTGATTGTTTTATTTTTGGTGAAAATCGCGATATTTTCGGACATTTTTTTTGTTGGAAAGTAAGTGTTAGAAACCAGCGGGGGAGCATTTTTTTTGTTGCCCACCGCTGGTCCCTTTCTTTGACCCGTGCTTCTGAACTCTTACCCAGACATTGATGCCTCTCCAGACCGGGAGCAAAAAAATGCACTCCCGCTGGTTTCTAACACTTACTTTCCAACAAAAAAATGTCCGAAAATATTGCGATTTCCACCAAAAATCCTTTCGGAGGATTGTAAATAATCACAGAGCCTTTCCGTTACAGGTTGGAGTTTGAATCGCTTTAATATCTTCATTAGAATTGAAGATAGTATAGTTGTACATTTTTGTAATTTTAAGCAACAATTTTTATTATTTCTCAAATTTGTCAACTGTAATTTTTTCACAAAAGTTTTCCTCATATTCACGAATTTTTTCAAATTTTTCCCATTGCCTCTTGTATAAGAAATAATGTTCTAAACTGGACTCTTCTTAAAAGTTCCCGAAATTCCTTACTTTTTTTTACATTTTTCAGTCTGCAAAGCACAAAAATCTTTTTACATTAACGTCTTCAAACTCATTTACGTGAAACACTTTCAGCTTTCGAATGACTATTTACTAATTACTCTAGCATTTTTTTGGCTCAGTTGTTAACCTTTAAACGCAGATGTCTATAATGTTTTAGCCGATAGTGGAATAGATAAGGAGGCGGGGTTTCCTGAGCTATTGAAACTGGACATTGTAATTAGTGCTACTACAATAATATAATTGCGGGGATTTCCGGCAATAAAATTAATCTATTGTCTGTTTGGATTCCATTTTGGAAATTTCCGATCGAGTGTATTAATATAAAATTTGAACCTTTTTAACTTCAAAGACGCATAAAATTAATTTAAATTAAAAAATTATTAAGAAAAATTGATAGTTTTTCAATTATACTTGGTTATTATATACTTATTTGCTTTTTCAACTTTATTTTCATTCCAGATGTTGGATGTTTATCTAATTATTCTAATTCCAAAGGCCTCGATTTTTTATTTTTTCAATTTTTAAGACTTTTAAACTTGGCATTACAAATTTTGCTTTAATTGGATATGGAAAGAAATATTTGACAAAAAAAAATTCCAACAAAAAAATCTCCGATGAAAAAAACTTAAAACGTTGAACGATATGAATTTTTGAAATCAAAGTTGGCCAAGAAATTTGGGAAAAAATTATCATAATAAAACATATAGAGAAGTTTTTTTGATAAACTGCCTTACAGACATTTTTTAATTAAATTTATAAAAGGACATTATACATTATATAACATATTATTAAAATAATTTTTCTCATAACATTAAATTTGCCAAGTTTTATAATATCTAATAAGATAGGTATGCTAAATTACTTCAATTTTAATTAAAAGACTAATTTTCTCAATATGAAAAATTAAATTAATCATTTGTATAACTTCCGTTAGAAATTAATTATATCTATTAATTGAATTGAATTTTTCTGTAACTTAATTAAACGGTACCATATTATTAAATGAAAATTTTGATTGGACTTTTGAATTTCAATCAAAAATCGAAATAGTGGTCAGGTAATTCTAAAATCTAATACTTTAGAAAATTTTCATTTCAGGTCGTTATTTGTGAGCGCATATTTACAATTTAAAGAATTTTTAAATACAGTTTTCAAGACTATATAATTCAAAATTAAAGGCGTTTGAAATAAAAATTTGTTATAAAAAACGTTTTCAGGGTGGCTACTATTTTTATCATTTTTGCCCTCCCGGCTTTCTTTCGGTGCTCCCGTTCAAAAGTCATGATTTCTTCCGGTTTACAAAAATATGCTCTCTTGTGAAACCCACAGTTTTTCACATATGAAAAAAAAAGATAGCTATACAAGATTATCATAACAACTTTTTGAATTTTCTTAAAAAATCGAAAATTCAAATTTTGATCGCACAAAAAATAACGAAAAATCCAAAATTCCATTTTTCAGTCATATTATGCAAGATACCAAAAAAGATAAATGAAAAAAATTATACATCCCAAAAAGATCTACGAATTTGTTATTAATCACTTTTGATAGGACGCGTAGTTTTTGTTTTAGTCATGAAAAATGACATTAAAAATAAACAAATTAAGTCTTTGGCAAAAAGACACAAGGTACAATAAAATGTTTGATAGAAATGTTTTTTTTAAATTAGATCTTAAAATTTTCTTTTAGCCTTTTTTTCTCACAAACTACGTGATGAGAATGTGTTTGTTAAAGTCGAAGGAGCTTTAACAAAAGAGAATTCTCAATCACTAAATTTGAGTTGTCGATGGTTTGACCTTTAATTTTAAAAGTCCTATGCATGAGATCCAACAAATGCGCGCCTTAGGTCCTTTAGAACTATTATTTATTCTTGAAATTTTCCATATAAAATATTTTTCAAATTGAAATTTTTTATTTGTCTAAATCTTTAACTGAAAATTGGACAATTTTTAAATATTGCATTGAAAATTAAAAATTTGAAAATAATAATATTAAACAAGAGTGCTATGATATGATGCCAATGTTTGAAATTGCACAATTTTAATATTTTCAATTCGAAATTGCTTTATATTTACATCTGAAATTATTAATTTTAAATCTGAATATCAATGCTTAACAAGAAATTTTGAAAGATTTAATAGCGAAATTGTCGTGAAATTTCAAATATTTGAATTGGAAACTAAAACATTGTGAAAGTTACATTCCAAATCTCCAAAAATTAAGAAATTTCAAAAAAAGATTTTCGAATTTAAGCTTTTGAAACAAAAAAAAACTTTAGTTTCGAAGCCTTGAAGATTAAACTGTTTTATAATTGCGCATTCAAAACTATAGTTTTAAATTGAGATTATACCTATACATTTTAAAGATGGTAAATATATTATTAATAAGTATAATATCATATAGTATCAAGTAACGTTTAAACTGATCGGATAGATTTTTTTAATCCAAAAATCTCAGAACAGTGTCACACATTTTTTAAGTATGAAGCTTATATGTATTCCGAATTTAAAAGAGTGTAATTCGTAATAAAAAAGTGTTTAATGGAAAATTAACTTTAATTTTTTAAGCAAAATTTACAGGTTTCTAACCAAATATTTTCACAGTATTACAAATAAACTTCAATGTTTATTTATAATGTTATTGTTTAGTCTATTAACTATCAAAATTCCTATTGATTTATCGCAGGCTTCCAAGCTTGTTTCCGTTTCATAAATTTTAATTTTACAATTAAAATTAAATTAGTTGTTTTTTGAAAAGTATTATTAACAATTCAAAAATTATTCATTTATAAACGATTTAAATTTACTAAATATAATTAAAATTTTGAAGCTTTTATATAATAAAATACATCTCTGTATTTTCCGTTATTAAACACAAAAATTTCCTTATCCTACTTATTATATTATTAAAAGTCAATAGATTCCATGCAAAAAGGTTTGCTAATGCTCACTGACTTCCGTTTCTGTTCATATGTGTAAAACTCAGGGTTTCGCAAAGAGAGCATATTCGTTTCTAAACCGGAAGAAATCATGAATTTTTAGCGGGAGCACCGATAGAAAGCCGAGAGCCAAAAATTATAAAAATAGTGGCCACCCTGAAAACGATTTTTATCAACAATTTTAATTTTAAACGCCTTAAATTTTTAATAATTTAGTCTTGAAAACTGCATTTTAAAATTCTTTAAATTGCATATGTACACTTACAAATAAAAACCTGAAATTAAAATTTGTTTAAGTATTGGATTTTATATTTACCTAAGCCACTCTTTCCATTTTTGATTGAAATTCAAAACTTTTACTCGTTTTTCTTGGTTTAAATTGGTCACTTTTATATTTTAATTACCACGTTTTTTTAACTTATTTGTCACATAAATGTATATTAAATCATTTTATTTTTATGCATCGAAAATTTATTTTCAAAATTCGAAGGTAAGAAAGGTGTAACATTTATTCCCAGTTGAAAAAGTTATATATAATTTATATAACTGATATTTTTCATTTATTTTATACAGAAAAATTTATAAAACAAATGAAAAATATAATTGTCTTGTCCACTATATATAAACTATATACAACTTTTTCAACTGGGTTTGAATGACGAAAGTGAGAAAAACTCAAGATCTAAAATGTAAAATTTTATTTAATCATGCCAGATGTATACAACAGTATGTCAATTTATATTTTATTTGAGAAAAAGTACCTTTTTCGTTAAATAGTAGTCAAAAATTGTATTTTGACAATAAATGAAAATGGCAATTTTTCTACATATTCAATACAGTATTCAAATTGACATAATTATTATAGAAAAGTAGATTCTCAGGGTGGAAAAAATGTACTATGGTAATAGGATACTTTATGGCCATTAGGGTGGTTCTTATTTATACTTGGTGGATTTTTTTTCGAATTTCTCTGCTCTCACCCCCCAGTTTTGTTCGAATGCCCAAAAAAAATCTCCTCTAAATTTGAGCAAAATCGGTTAATATTTAGGGGTGCCGCAAAGACCATGATGTTTCCCATTGATTTAACATGGGAAAAAGTCAGCTTTTTGTAAATCTAATATTTAAACACGATAATATGTTACAAATAATTCCGTGTTTCAGTATATTGTTCAGAATTCGTCAGAGAATAAGAATCAATCATAAATTTTGAGGTTGAATAAATTTAAGCCAGTCTTACGGGTCCCCAAAGAAAACCCCATAAGTGACAAATTTGAATTTTACGTAATATTGCGGTTTATTGACGCTTTTTAAAAGTTTTTTAAAAGTAAATAATCATTAATCGGTAATTTAAGAATATCCAGTCATTCGTTAACTAATATTAAATTGTTTAAACAATTTTAATTTGTATAAATTTTTTTTTCAGTTAACTCGCGAAATGAACGTATTTTCTAGACTTCATGAGTTATTTAATCAATAATAAGAACAAAATAATTTGTTTAAATAATTTCACAATCATTCAAATAATACGTATTTGTTCATGCATATATTTTACCTGAAAAAAAGTAGGAGAAACATTTTATCTCACTAAATTTTCGACAAATTTTAATATTTGTAAGTACTAATTTGTTTATTATGAATACTCGTAGATCTTTAAACAAATTAAAATTTTTTAAACATCCACGAGTATTTTATTTTACTTTATTAGTATTGAATATTAGTTAAAAAATGACTGGGTATTCTTAAATTACCGATAAATGATTATTTATTTTTAAAAAACTTATAAAAAGCGTCAATAAACCGCATTATTACGTAAAATTCAAATTTGTCACTTATGGGGTTTTCTTTAGGGACCCATAAGAGTGGCTTAAAATTATTCAACCTCAAGATTTATGATTGCTTCTTATTCTCTGACGAATTCTGAACAATATACTGAAACACGGAATTATTTATAACATATTATCGTGTTTAAATATTAGATTTACAAAAAGCTGTCTTTTTCCCATGTTTACTTAATGGGAAACTTCATGGTCTTTGCGGCACCCCTAAATATTAACTGATTTTGCTCAAATCTAGATATTTTTTTTTTGGCATTCGAACAAAACTGGGGGGTGAGAGCAGAGAAATTCGAAAAGTGAAAAATAAGGGCCACCCTAATGACCATTAAAGAGCCCTTAATATGCTCTTTATTTCTAAGAAACCCCGGGATCGATCAAGGGAACATTTTGGAAGTTATGTATAGCGTTATAGTTATATATAGTTAGGTATAGCGGCGCTGTCCTAGCTTCATGTGAAGTCAGTGTGCAAGCCATTTTTTATAAAAAATTGCAAAGCCCCTAATTTAGGATCTCGGGTTCTTTCCAACCCTTAATTAGCCCTCAATTTTGGTGTGATTCTGGGATTGGTTGCAGCACTGGTTTCGGAGTTATAGGTGTGGTGGTGCCAGCTTCATATGTGAAACCAGAGTGCGCATCGTTTTTTTAAAAACTGAAAAGACTGCGTGATTGGGCCTAACATAGATCGGCAGCCCTAAATGAGCCCATAATTTCTAAGAAAACACGGATTTGATTAAATTAGCAGTTTCAAAGTTACAGGTAAGGCGGTGCTAGCTTCATGTAAAGTCAGCTTGCAACCAATTTTTTATAAAAAATTGCTGAGCCCAAAATTTGGGACTTACGGCCTGTAAAAGCCCTTAATGAGCCCTTAACTATAGGATAGTTTCCAAATAGATGTTATAAAAAGGCGGTGCTAGCTTCAGAGACGTGACGAATATTGTCATTTATCGCGGCCAGTAGTATAAATCGATATATAGTCAGCCATGGGGATCAGTATAGTGTAGATCGGATTATATATTCAGTCATTGGGGAGTACAGGTTAATGTATGTGAGTACCAAAATGGGGAGGGGGTTCTAGTAATATATGATACAGTATATAAATTTATGAGAGTATCATCAGAGATTATTTATCAGAGTATATTCACTAAATTTGGGACAAGTAGTATAGGTCTATGTTTAGACAGCCAATACTTTAATGCAACGGTGGTGGGATCTCTTTATACTCTAAGCTGAAAAAATACGGTAAAGTATGAAATACCAACCTTGAAGAAAGCAATGTAAATGAGAGACGAATAAAAGTTGACGAATTCAAACATGAAGATTTTGAAAGTGAAACTATCCTCATACTCGGTCTGCGTTCGTGGATTTTCCAAATTTGTCATCCATCTCGCCATTCTTGTATAAACTCTCGTAAGAATCATGATGACTATCAAGTTAAGAAGAGCAGCCGTGGTGGCAGTAAAAATCTTCGTGTGTCTCTTGAGGAAAAAACCACCCCCTCGATAAAATACTGGGACGAGGGAAATTCGATAGATGATCGTGCCCACTACTGCAGCGAGAACCACGCAGACCTTTATCGAATCAAATAATCTTGTCAAAGAATGTATTTTTTAATTTATTTATTATTTATTATTTATTTTTTTTACCATAAAGAAGACAATTGAAGTTGTGACGGCGTACCTCCAGGCTCTTGACAACGCTGGCATGTAAGGTTCTCTTTCTCTAGTTACAGGATTTATTCTGTATGTTTTTACCGAGGCTTCGAATTCGGGTCTGGGTTCCTCGTCTCCATCAGAATTTTGCAAGTCCCATTCCCATGCCAAAACGGCTTGACGACGATTCCACATTTCCAAGAATGTGGTTGCTATAAAAACATAGTTGAAAATAAGTTTTTTCCGTATTATTTTCATTTATTGATAAATTAACTGAATAATTTACCAAATTCAAATGATTTGAAATGGCAATGAATTCACGGCAAATCTTAGGTGAATTGAGCTTCAAGAATTGATTTGATCTTTAATAATAAAATGCAACCAAATAGTAAGCGATTAAAGACATGTGGATTATTTTTCCGCTATGTAATTTTATTAATTACTCACCCCAAAAGGACATAAAAATGGCAAAGAAGACAGTCGCAGGATTATCGAATAAATATGTCAGTCTAGAGAAAAGGCACGAGTCTCCCAACTTCTGATATGTGCAAGCCTTATCACAAAGAGGACACAATGTAATATTTCCTAGAAGGAAAATTTGTGTTCAATTTTAAACTGCAATTTAAATCAACTTTGTATACCTTGCAAATTAATTTTCCCCTTAAATTAAATTATTTTCATCAGCAACGGATTTAAATTATTGAATAAACCTTTTAAATAATGTTGAATCAAATTTGTGAAGACTATAAAAACATTAATTTTGTTGAAGATTTAACAAAAATTGATTCCTAATTTATCTTTAGCTCACCTGCTTTTTTTGGATCACAGATTTCTTTGCTGGGTTCATTATCTGCACTATTCATGCTCGCAATACCATAGAAAAAACATAAAAGACCGACTACGGCCGGAGGGTATAAAGCTTTCGTATAAAAGCCGAGCCATGCGTAATAAAGTGCTACTTTTTCTCCAAAATATCGTCTAATAAGCCACAGTGGTTGCTTTTTGTACCTGAAATAAATTAACGTATTTAAAAAATGTTGCATTATAGCACAGGGACAAATCGGACTTACGTGGTCAAATTAAACCATAGAGGGTAAAGTTCTTAACTGATTTTCATGTTTTTTTTTAATTTAGAAAAACTTTTGCGATTCAGTCTTCAAAAAAAGGTTTCATTTCTTTTTAACTGCTAAAAAATTGAAAAATGTCTATAAATTTAAAAGTTCCAATTTTTTTTAACTGTTTTGACTTATTCAAAAACTTTCAAAATCAGTCAAGACACTTTCGGAAAAAAATTTGTATTAGTTATAAAAATTGTTTGCTTCTTTGATTCACTTATCTTATACAAAAAAAATGTTTACACACATATTGTATATATACAAAATATCCGCATTGCTTACCATTGAGAAGGTCTCGCCCAGATAAGGTAGAGTAAATATCTATCTAAAATTTCTCCGTTTGCCGACGGTTTATTGTACGGTCCTTCGTGAAGTGAAAAACATTCAAGATAAGTTCCATCTGCTATTAGTCTTCTAATTCCAGCTTTTTCATTTACTTCATTATATTTAGCACGATGTAAAATCTGCATTACTATTAACGATCTTTGGGCTGGTGTGTAAGCGGTATCCCTATCTTTTACCACGAATCTGACAAAAGTAATTTATGAAATTTCAATCTTTGTTATAGATTTTAAATTTCCATACACATTTCGACCATTTTTTAAAGAATTTATTTACCTCTCCTCGTCTCCAGAATCAGTACTGGAATAAAAACTTGGCTCTTCGGGATATTTACTTGTGTCCCACATGTGAATTTTTCGAATAAAGTCTAACCATTTAGTCCATTTTTCCCAAGGTTTCGCTTTTCGTTTTGTTTTCTCGTCTCCCTTTAATTATTTAAGATTTTGTAATCATAGGGTAGCAGTTGACGTTTCAAAATAAGAATGTGTGTAACTAATTCTTCACAATAATTTCACATGTACTTACAGTTTTTAGAAAAAATAGCATTGCCAAAAATCAAGGAGAACACTCGAATCTCAGAAAAAATGACTTCATTTTTTGTTTTTTATTAAATTTCAGACTTTTTTCCCGATAGCCGATTTTTTAAAATTTAATATATTAAAAAAACAATAAATTTAAAAGTGTTTAAAATTGGAAATTCTAACATTTGAATTGGTAGATATACAGCTTGGTTACCCACGTTCGAAAACAATGTTTAGAAAATTTCTTGTTTGTCCAGTTTTTAAATTTTCTTGAATTTTCATTTTTTCACATCCTTGGAGGACAAAAAAGTGTTTTTAGGAATTGCAATAGGAGCATTTTGTGGTCGTTGTCCAAATTTGATCGTTGGATTCTTGTTCTATTTTCAGGAATTCTATACATTTACTTGAGTATTGGAAGTTAAATAGAATTTTGAATTTGATTTTAATCTAATTTAAAATTCTTAAATTTCAGTATAAAATTGTTCTGTTTAGGCTTGTTTATCCTAGAAATACACTAGAACAAATTAACAAGCTTCAAGAATCAAAATTGGAAATACAGCGAAATTTTTAATTGTGATTTCGGTGACTATTAATTGAAATTATCTTTTTGACTTGTAGTTTATCATGTGCGGGCCTTTTTAGCACAGAAAAAACAAGAGCAAAATTTTATAACATTTTTGATTTTCGACTCCCCTAATAACTAATTTCAAATTGAAAGTATTCTAGGTCGAATTATTTGAAGTTCACCAGCTTCCAAATTAAACAGTACGTATTTTTAAATAGAACTTTCAAAATTTTAGAATTTATCATTCAAAGTGCTTTGAAATAAACAATTTTAAACTGAAACGGTCAAAATTGTACGTTTCCAAATTTTAAGGGCCCAAAAGCTCACAATAATATTAAGTTGGAAGCCTAAATGATTAAACATTTTAAAATGTAAACTTTAAAAATTCATAAATATCAGATAGAGATGAACTAGACAATTTTAAAATTATTTGTGTTTGAAACTGAAAAATATCGAATTATGTATGTGCGTGAAACCATTTGCATTCCACAATATTATATTATTTCATTTCAAATCAAAATTTTGAATGTTTAAATTGTACACTTTCAAAATGAAATTATTTGAGAGCGAAACATTTTGAATTAGATACCTTCAAAATTTAAAAGTTCACATTCCAATACAAAATCAAATATTTTTGAATTTTAAGCAATTTATTGATAATCAATTTCGAAATAAAACATTGAAAATAAATAATTTAATACTGCTAAATATTGAAGATTTCACTATTTATTAGCTACAACTTGGAATCTTGCAAAATTTTAAGTTTAAGGACATGCACGTCATACACGCAAGTTAAAAAATTAACTAAATTTTCATATTGATTTATAACATTTAAAAATTTAAAATTAGAATTATAGCAATCTCATTTTGTGTTTGTATTATTTATTTTTGTATTATATAATAGGTATTGCGGTTCTCAAGAGACGGCTTAAAACTACAAAATTAAAATAATGAAAAAAGTTGATTTGCTGAATCCTTAAATCTCCTTGAAAGTTTATAATCAATTTATAGTGAATCTTAAAAAGAAATAATAATAGAAAATACTGTCAATATTAGAATGTACTTGTGTATAAATATAAACGGAAATGTCAGAATATTTTTAAAGAAAACCTCTCAACAATTGAATTTATCATCCATACAATGTCCGCTGTATACAGACTATAATGATTGTGTATAGAACAATGGGTATATAAGGCATAGAATACATTAACCTTTCTTTAATTAGATTTTTCCTCTTTTATCAAGTTAGCTATTTTTAGATCAAAGAGTACCATTCTGTGTTGGTGTAAAATAAAAAAGAAATATTGCTAAAAATACTGGCATACTATCAAATTCAAATATTGATATAAAACTATAACTTACCCAAGCTTTTACAGAAATTGTTATGAACCTTTTAGTAGGTAATTTGAGATTCATGAGCTCTGCATATTGAATTTTGACTTTCCATGGAATGTGCAATTTTAAAAATGACGTTTTTCCATCAAAGGCTGTTTCCTTGGGTTCAAGTTCACACTGCAAACCTTCTTTTAATAAATTTTGTTCGAAATTTCGTCTCTGTTCTATTTTGCGTGCTTCTATTTCAGTCGTAACACCCGCACTCTCTTCTTGATAAACCAAAACCATGTCAATTCTTCTGCGACCATCCCTAAAAATTAAATGATGAAAAACAGGTTAATATAATTTAATAAGTTTATTATTGTTTCAATGTTATAAATCATATTTCTGATTTACTCTTTTTTAAAGATTATTAGGGAGCGTACATTAATTAAGCAATAAGGCTTCTTGGGGAGGGAAGGGGCCCGGATAATCTTATTAATCCTTACTTTATTATTCTTTTTAAATACGCTACTTGAAACCTGTTTTGGCTGTTGAAATATTTTTATTATATACATCCAATAAATATAGAGTCGAGAAGTTAAACAGTCTTAAAATCTTTTATGAAATCTCGTTAAAAACCTGGAAATCGTTGCAATCTCTTGAACTCTCATGAATTCTTTAAAAAATGTTGTAAATCGATTTAAAAAAATGGTTAATCATTCGAAAATTCCTTGAAATCGTTTAAATTCCAAGATTATCCTACATAATCTAGTAAAATCCGTTTTAAAAGGTTAAGCTCCCTGGAAATCCATTCAAATTCTTTATTTGCTGAAAACTTATGATAATTGTTTGAGATTCCGTGATATATTTTGAAATTCTCGAAACCGCTTGAAATCTTCCAAATCCCATAAAAAACGCCTTATAATCCTTTAAAATTGGCAGATATCCCTTTAGCTCTCTAGAAAAGGTTAAAATTCTTGAAATTTCGTGAAACATTTGGAAATATTACGAGATCCTTTGAAATCTTGGAAATCTTTCAAATCCGTGGGAATCTTTCTGAAACTCTTGAGGTTACTTAAAATCTTTCAAAAGCCAATTAGATTACTCAAAATCCCTTAAGTATCCCTTTATAATTCCTTTATTATATTCGGAAATCCTTTGAAATACTGTTACATCTTTTGAAATCCTAGGATATCCTATACAATCCGTGGATATATTTTTGAATCTTTGAAAATCCCTTAGAATTTTTTGTAAACCGCGGAAATCGTTCTTAATTCTTCAAAGCTTCTCAAAATCCCTACAATTCCGTTGAAAGCCTTTGGTATCTCTTGAAACATCGTAAAATCTCTTGAACTCTGATTAAGTTCCTTGAAGTCCCTCACAATCTTGCATTTTTTTTAAATCACGTGAAATCTGTGAACTCTTTAGAAACCTAGAAATTTTGTAATGCTCTGGAATCCCGTGTAGAAATAGCCCCACTTGGCCCTATTAAAAGTCGGGCACTAGTCGGGGGCTAGTGGGGTTCTTTTTGGTGTACATTTCTAGTCGGGGGCTGGTCGGGGACTAGTCGAGCTATTTCAAAAAATCTTAATCCTCTGTGTAGGCTATTTTTATGTCAAAATTCCTAGGCGGGTTCTAGTCGGGCTCTGATCGGGCTATTCTTCTTTTAATGTAATATTTTTAATATCAATTCAACGAGAGTTTAAGACTGTTCCTGTGTTCTAAAATTTCGAAAAACTATAAATACAAATATCGCGAAAACAATTTTTTTTCTGTTTTTTTTTTTAAGGAAAAAAATCTAAGTTCCATCTTTAAGATAAATTGTAAATCTTCAGAAAAAATTACATTTGATTTAATTCTTAGTCGTCGTAAAATAGTCTAAAACGCCTAAAAAGCAAAACATTATAGGAAAGTTTAAAAAAATTTGTGTATTAAAAAAATTGTCGCAATACGCGATAAAATTTCTAAGTTCCGTGGATACAAATTTTAAATGCTCATTAAAAATGACATTTTATGTCTTTATATCAAAAGTTTTAAAATAGTCTAAAACGCGAAAAAACAAAATATTACACGAAGAAAAATTGTAATCGATTTAAATTATTTATTTAAAAATTATTTTATTCATATTCCTGTTAACAGATTATTTATTTTACGTCTATATTATGATGTCGTATAATAATAAAAAAATTAATTAGAAAAAAGATTTAAAAAATTGTTGTTATTACTTTTTTGAGCTGTACCTTATGAAGATGGCTTTTTCATCGAGTTTCAACTCGTAGGTTTAGCGCAATGGTTAAGACTACCGACTGCTAGGCGACAGATTCAGGTGTAGATGTAGGTTCGAAACCCCGTATCGTTAGAAATTTTATTTGTAATATAATGTTTAAAAATGTAATATATGTATTCATTCTAAGCAGGGCAATTAACATTCATAGACAGAATACTCGCAGTCAATTATTATTTATTTTTTAAATACCTTTTTTGTTATATCTTTAGAGGATAGCAATAGTGGTACTGCGCCAGTGGTGTGTTCTCACGTGGGTAGTACCCGACTAGACCCCGACTGGGATAAGTCGGGTCATCCGACCAGCCCCCGACTAATTCACCGTGACGAACTGGTCGGGTACCCGACCAGTTGTCCCGACTAGCCCCCGACTTAAAGTGGGGCCAACTGGTCGGGTACCCGACCAGCCCCCCATTTGCATTTCCACACGGGATCTTTTGAAATCCCTTGAATTTCAAATCCTTTGAAATACTTTCAAATATTTTCAAATCTTTTGAAATCTTTTTCACAGTGAAAATAATTGATATGTTGTTAATATATTCAGTAAAAAATATAAATAATGAATATAAAATCCTTAGTAAACTCTTACCTAAAGAATAGTGTTTCACTATCATTCGCAGATCCAACAGAATCAGCAGAATTTCTTTTGCTACCATTTTTCCCAAGTTCAACTTCCATTGAATCCGGAAATGGTGTTTGTGATAACATTGGTGTACTGTCGTTTGCGACTGGAGTGAGTGTAGGTCCTGCCAACAAAATCTATTGATATAAATAAATATAATGTAAGCCTTACGATTACTGGAATATAACAGATTAAGGTTTATCTCGATTTTCAACGTCAGGATTCGTCAATTTTTTATATCCAATAAATTTTATACAAATAGAAGCATAATTGATGCAATAATTAATCATTAATCCAAGAATAATCATTTAATCTAAAATGATCATTACACAGTAAACCCCGTAGATATTTTTTATCTGAAGTTGGATAAAACGTTGCAAACAAATGAAAACTACAATTATCCGAATTCGGATAATTTTTATCTAGAGGCAGATAATTTTTATCTGGAGACGGGTAAAAATTATCCAACAGCGGAAAATTGTAGCTGTCAATTGTTTGCAGCGTTTTTATCCAACTTCGAATGAAAAATATCCCTAGGATTTACGATGTATTTGTCAAAAGAAGGTCGAACGGACCATTTGGATGAAATTATATTTTGCTCTAAGATTTCCATTAGATATATAGTTTTATTTGTCTTTATAAAACACAGTTTATAATCAAAACTGTCTTTTTGAAATAAAATAATTAAACAGGTTTTGGGACAGTTATAAATTTCTTAGACTAAAAAAACTTACGTAAAACACATCTTATTTTGTGAAACAAATGTGATAAGACTTCTTTACTCAGTAATTTGTATTTAAGGTACTGGTACATGCATTTAAAATGAATAAAAAGACAGTTTTCGAAAATAAATTCCAATACAACAATCAAATACAATTCGAAATAAAAATAACACCGAGTTACCAAATTTTATAAAATTCTTGTTCATTCGGTTTTTATGACATTTCACTATGTTGTTTAAATGCTAATTCTAAAACTAATCTTCTTTTTTCCGTATCATCAATATTTCCGGAGATATTCAAGATTTAATGTTCAATATCATACAAAAAATGAAAAAATCATATTGCGCCCGTGCAAAAACATAAAAAATATAAAGTCATTTTTAAAAGCATAGGGTCGCAGTACATACAACAGGCTCCAATAGCACCCCTCCCTCCGTAAAGAACTTATAGAACCATATAGAAGAAAAGTTCAATACTCAAAGTTTTGCCTTTTGTCAATGTACGTTGCATATAGATGCCTATAGAATTCGTACTTCTATAAGAATCTTTATGGAATTACCATCGTTTGCTGGGGTGTTTTCTATAAGCTTCTGTTGGTATCTTTAATTCATTTTTGGAAATGCCTCACTGATCCCCGTAGACGTCCGGGTCTATATTGCTCCATAGGGAATGACCAGCAGTTACTGAGATGGTTTCTATATGCTATTTTATATGCTAATTTTGAACAAAAATATTAGAAGCTTTTTAGGAATGTTGAATGGTTTCAAGAGAATACAAAACTTTTCCTAAGATTCCTGATTTTTTTGTTTGAAAATAAATTTTAATACAATATTTAAAAACATTTAGTGTGCGGCCGGGACACCACACACCACACATTTGTGACGTCACTCGTAAGATTTCGCACAAAGTCCCTATACCTGTATATATGGATCTATATGGATCCTCCCAACATATAATCATATGGAACTACAACAAGGATTAGAAGTGCTTTCTATACGGATTTCCAAATAGGATTTTTTTAACGTCGCGCAAAGTCCCTACCTCTTTATGGATCTATATTTATCTTCCCAATTTGTCATCTATATGGATTTGCACAAAGAATTTGAAGTGGTTTCTACATGGATATCCAAATAGAATTTTTCTAACTTCCCGCTAAGTCCTTATCTCTATATGGATTTATTCATATGTAGAGTACTTTTGCGCGAAGACCTGTTTTGAATTATTCAAGAATACATTTTTCACATTGAGTTCGCATCTAGGTTCTTGCTCAATCAGAATTACTATAAATCAACAAGATAACCAAGAAATGAACTCGACGTGACAAATTAATTCATTGATTAATTCACAACAGGCCTGAGTGAATAGACACACTAACATGATACAACAGAAATCCAAAATTATAAAACATGACGTGAAATCATGTAACATAATGTTGCATAATCTAACAATATGTAACATGACGTAACATAATGTAAAATTATGTAACATTGTGGAAAGTAATCTAACATAATGCAAAATATTATGTTACATTACTTAACATAATGTTACGTAATGTTACATAATGTTACATTATTTTACATAATGTTACATCATGTTACATCATGTTACATTATTTTATGATAGATCCATATAGAGGTACGTAGATACTTAGCGCGTCGTCAGAAATGTCCCATTTATAAATCCATATAGAAAATACTTCAAATCCTGTTTATAATTTCATATAGATTACCTATTGGGAGCATACATATAAATCCATATAGAAGTAGGGACTTTGCGCAATGTTAAAAAATCCTATCATTGAATTCATATAGAAACCACTTCAAGTTATTTTTGTAGTTCCATCTAAATTACGCCTTGGGAGGATCCATATAGATCCGTACAGAAGTAGGTACTTAGCGCGTCGTCAGAAAATTTCCATTTATAAATCCATAATAGAAACCACTTTAAATCCTGTTTGTAATTCGATATAGATTACCCGTTGGGAGCATACATATAAATCTATATATTTGGAAATCCATATAGAAACCACTTCAAATCCTGTTTGTAATTCCATATAGAGTAAATCTTAGGAGCATCCACATTATAGATTAAAGTAGATGTTTAGGGACTTTGTGTGTCGGCAGAAAAATCCTGTATGGAAATCCATATAAATACATGCAGCAAAAGGGACGCTTTTGGAAATCCATTTAGAAACCATCTCAAATTCGAATTGGAAATCCATATAGAATACATCACTAGTACATCCGTATAGATGCTTATACATTTACAATGTGGCAAATTTTTCCTAAGTGGCACAAGCAATAGAAACCATCAGGAACAAGTAGATATTTATAAAACCAAAAAATGTTTTTTCTTCGCAACAATGCAAAGACAATTTATTTTGGAGTCATTGAACACAGAATTCTAACATCTTTTATATTTTTGGGGTTGCTTTGTTTACACTGTTCCCTAATGACACTTATCGGGAAAGAGCGACCCTTAAAATAAATATTCCACCCCTTTTCACCCTTAATGATGACTAAGGTAAAATATATAACAAAATTATTATGTTAATGTCACAATGACAATTAAACAATCGCATAAAATCTTGCTCCATTTTTAGAAAAATTGTTAATTTGTTTAGCATTAAAGCACTGTCATCATCCAACCCCAGTACATATACTATATTATTAATGACACTGAATCGTGACATACTGACATTCATCTACATTTCTATACGTCTATTGATCGCGGTTTATGTAGAATTTCTGTGTTCTTCTATTAAGTATATTTTTATAGTTATTGTTTCTTTAAATAGTTTATTTCCTCGTTTCCAGCTACCTGTGATTAGGTTTAATACAGAAAAATGATTACAAAATACTTTGGGATATTTTAGTTCAAAATGATTAAAACCTTTAGAACTCTTCAAATGTTTAACCGTTTGCACGTTTATCACTATTGTGAAATAAAAAATTTCAGAATAATTTTTAGCCATTTTCTACTCTAATTGCATTTTATGGTGATGCCCAAAAACTAAGACAATTTTCCGCTAAACACAGGTCCCTTCAAATTCTCAACTGATCCGTTTAAAAGAGGAATTCAAAATTATGTAATTTCGGGATAAAATATTCAAGATTAATCATTTAATTCTGATAAGTATTCGAAATTTAATTATTGCTCTATTTAGAAACTTTAAATTGGAAACTTGCAAAATTTATCAATGGAAATAGCAGTTGAAAAAGTCTTAAAAACTGTGTTTGTGTAATTTTTGGCCTTTCGAATTAAACAATAAAAATTAACCAATTTTCCAAATTCACAGCCTAAAAATGAAACCATTTTAGAATGTGACATTCAAAAAAAGAATATTTTTAATTTGAAAATTTTCTAAATTAAAAATTTCAAACATAAATCCAACAAAAGCCTATTGACAATTTTTTTGTCAAAATTTAATGCCAAAAAGACTCAATATTTTTAAGAAAATGTGAGGGTTGAAGATTAATATACAAGCTTTAAGAAAAGTAAGTTTCTCTCCAAATTTTAAAATATCCGCTTCTTTTCTGTTCAATATTAATGAGTCCTTCCAAACATAAAATTAAAAAAAAAATTTAATTTTAACAGAGGGTTACCGAAAAAATTCATGTTCAAATTTCCCTGACCTTTCACTGATGTTTCCCTGACTAATTTTTCATTTTCCCTGACCATTAATAATTAAAGGCCGAAATTGTAATCTTGTAAAATTTTCAATATAGAATATTTCATGAATGGAATAAAACAATTTTAAATTCAAATTTTTAATCTATTATTCTCAGGACTGCCACAGCCTAATTTACTTGAAAAAAGTGAATAAGTCACCTATTTAAACCGAAAAAGTGACTAATTTCTAATCCTCAAAGTGGATAATGTAACTAATGTTCTTTCGAAATTGAAAGAATTCAAAAGAATTCGACGAAATTTATAAGAATACCAGATGAATTTTAACGAATTCAGGATAAATTCATAAGACTTCAAAACAATTCAAGTTAAATTCAAAAGAAGTCAAATGAATTGGAAAAAATTTAAAAAATGCCATTGGTTTTAATAAAATAGGAGTGAACTTAGAGGAATTTAATAGTAATGAGAAGAACTTGATGAAATTCATGAAAATTCAAGTGAATTTAAAAGAACTTAAAAATATGAAAAAATGCATTGGAATCAGACATTTTGAAGTGGACTTAGAAAAATTAATAGTAATTCATAAAAAAGTGATGAATGAATTAAAGGAAAAATAAATTTCAAATTCAAATTTTTTAATGATGTATTTCTTTATTTAATTCGGGATGAGTTAAACAAAAACAAAATCATTTAATTGAGTACAGTTGAATGAATTCAGGGTAAATTTCAAATGAATTCAAATGAATTGTAAACAATATTTGAAAATCGCTTTAAATCTTTGAAATCCTACGAAATTTCTCAATTTTTTGTCAAAAAATTCTTTGAAATCCATTAAAATATTATAAAATGCCGTGAAATTGTATGAAATCTGATTATATTTCCTGAAATCCTAGAAATTTGATTAAAATACCTTGAGAGCTTTTAAAATATCTTAAAATCATTGGAAATCCTTCGAAACTTTTTTAAGCTTTTGAAAATGTTTTGGAATCTTTTAAAAACCCTAAAATATGTCAAATTCTTTGGAATTCCATTAAGTTACTGACATAAATTTAAAATTCCTTGGAATCTTTTAAAATAACCCAAGATATTTCTAACCCTTTAAAATCTCTGGAAATCCTTTAAAACTTTGTAACGCTCTTGAAAATTTCTTGGAATACAAAAAACCCTAAAATCATTAAAATTCTTTTGGAATCCCTTGGAACTTTTTTAAGCTTTTGGAAATATCTTGGAATTTAAAAAAAACGCTCCAATATCACAAATTCTTTGAAATCCCATTGAGTTACTGAAATAAATTTAAAATTCCTTGGAATCTTTTAAAAATCCCCAAGATATTTCTAATCCTTTAAAATCTTTTGAAATCCCTTCAAATATTGTAAAGCTCTTGAAAATTTTAAAAGTACCCTCAAATCCTGAAAATGTTTTCAAATTCCTTCAAAATATTGAAATCAACTAAAAATTCCTTGGAATTTTTTTAAAAATAAGCTGCGTTTAGTCGTCCCGAAAAATTGGGGGAGTTGGAAAAGGGGATGGACTAGTCGTTCCGAAATTATGGAAAATATTGGACTATTCATACTGAATTTCGGGACGACGAGACACTTCGTTTAAAATACCCTAAAACCTTTAAAAATCTTTAAAACTCTTCAAAATCTTTAAAAATATCTTGAAATATTTATAAATCTTTAAAATCTTACGAAATCCCTCAATTCTTGTGCTGAAATTCTTTGAAATCCATTAACTTATTATAATATCCCGTGAAATTACATGAAATCTGATGATATTTCCTGAAATTCTAGAAAATGAATTAAAATAACTTCAGAAATTTTAAAATACCTTAAGATCATCAGAAATCTAATAAAATCCCTTATAATCTTATAAAATATTTTAACCGCTTATAGGTCCTGTAAAATCATTCCATACATTTTGAAATTCTAAGAAATTTGTTACAACTGCATGCAAATTTGTTAAAATCCCTTAAAATCCTTGGAAATATCTTAATTTTATTGAATCTCTTGAAAATGCCTTAGAAGCTTTTAAAGTGCCCTAAAGTATTTAAAAACCTTTGAAATATTTTGAAATCCCTTGAAATTTTTTAAAGCTCTTGAAAATGCCTTGGATGTTTTAAATATACCCGAAAAATGTTTTGAAATCCCTTCAAATTATTAAATTCTATTGAAAATTCTTCGGAAGATTTTTAAATACCTTCAAATTATTCAAATATTTTAAAATCCCTTAAAGCTTTTTAAAGCTCTTGAAAATTCCTTGGAATTTAACAAAAAATTCAGGAATAGGTATAGACCAATTCAATAGTGATTAACCCATGGGCTAACTTATTGAAAGAAAAGTGGCTGAATAGATATTTTCATTTAAAGAAGTGAATAGAGTGAATTTATCCTTAAAAAGTGAGTCAAAAGTGATTTGAGAAAAAAAGTGACTTAAAGTTTCTGTGTGAAAGTCAAATAAAACATTTTTTTCAGACAAATATTTACGTAACGAAAAAATTGGAATTATGGGTGAGAGAAGGCTTAATTATTTTGAATCTGAACTCACCAAAGGCTTCTCTGGCTGAGGGATTTGTACCAATTGGATAGATGCTTGCCTTGGACATTTTTGACTGAGGTCTTGGGCTTGCGGTACCGGGTGGGCTACCGATGTTACTGGCGAATTTTTGACAACCATTTTTTTCAGTCTCATAAGGGATGTCTTTGGATACATCACGAATAATTGCACTCCTGGTTTCGTAGGGCGATACTGACTGCTGATGATTTATTGATACTAAGGGAAGCCTTCGATCTTCCTGGGGCGAAGTTCTTGCAGAAGAAGTGTTGGAGGATGCGAAATTCCTTTCAAGCTCACTGAATTGCGAGGTAGGTCGACTATTTTCCTGACTTGAAGAAACTTCTTCTACTGGACTTGTTCTGTGCCCGGAATCCTGAAAAGTATTAAAATGTTTAACCGACTGCAGTAGCTGTGTGGCGATTCTTGACTCGTCGAGGTCTCGAACGTTAAGCACGGACGGGCACGGTGTGTGCTCGGATGGGTGACCGTTCATGATTCTCGTTTAGGGGCCGTCCATAAACTTCGTTTACAATTCCCCCCTTCCCTCCCCGAAAGTAACGCTTTTTCTATAGTAAGTGTAATGTTATATAATATGTAAACGTTCCCTTAGTACGTTTCCTGGTGATAAATTTGAACAAAGTTTGCGAATTTTGAGATTTTGTTCGATATTAACTCAAAAGGTTCAAAAATTACTTTCATATTTCAGACTTCACACTCTTTCCTCTATTCCCCTCTTTACCCTCTTTTAAAGAATTCTTCTGTTTCCACCTGTTTTCGAGAAACTTCCCCTTCTTCTCGTTTTTTTTTCTTAAATGCGAACTGAATTAATAGAACCTATTAAGAGAATTCAACTATTTTTCGTTGAAAAATCTACTAATATGTTTTTGGTTCGGAGTTCATCGCGTTTGGTTAAAAATTCTACTATGTAGTGGAAAATTTAATTATTTTGTGAAAAATGCAACTATTATGTTAAAAAAGTTGAACTACTTTGCTGAAAATTCATTTTTCTTGGTTGAAGATTCATCTTTTTGGTGGAAAATTTAATTATTATATTTTTATCAAATTAATCTTCTTGGTTCAAAAATCATTTTTGGGATTGAATGTCGAACTCATTTGTTGAAAATTGTTTCAGGCATTCATCATTTTAATCGGAAATTCATCTCTTTGGTTGAAAATTTTAATATTTTGTTGAAATTTCGTTTTCTTTTTTGGTGGAGAATTCATTTTTTTACTAGAAATGTAACTATTCCATTTTTGGATGAAAATTGATATTTTAAATTCAAAATTGGTCTTTTATAGTTGAAAATTGAACTATTTTATTAAAAATTAAACTATTTTTATGACAATTGAACTATTTCAGGAAGAAAAGAAAATTTTTTGTTGAAAAATCACATTTTCAGCTTCAAAATTCAACTGTTTTGTTGAAAATTCATGTATTTGGTTAAAAATTTTCCTTTTGTGGTTGAAAATTCAACTACTTGGTTGAAAGTTGAACTACTTTGTTAAAAAAATTTCTTTAAGATTCACCTCTTTGCTTAAATATTTAACTATTTTGTTGAAAATTCGATTTTTTTGGTTAAAACTTATTTTTTATCTTAAAATTTAATTATTCCATTCTCTATATCTGTAAATGGAAAATTCAACTATTTGGTAGAAAATTGATGTATTTTGTTGAAAATGCATCTTTTTGGTTAGAAATATCATTTTATTGGTTTGAGGATTCAACTGTTTGGTCAAAAATTGGTATTTTTTGGTTGTATTCAACTGGTTGAAAATTCTTGGTTTTTTGTTGAAAATTAACTTTTCAAACTTAAAATTTAACGATTATATTCATGGTTCAAAAAATATATTTTTTTAGTTAAAAATTCATGTTTCTTTATTGAAAATTCGTCTTTTGTTAGAAAATTCATCTTTTATGGCAGAAAAATCACCTTTCTTGCTTGAATATTCAATTGTTTTTGGTTCAATATTAATATGTTTTGTTTAACAATTAAACCATTTTTTGTTAAATTTATCTTTGTAGATTAAAAATTTAACTCTTTTGATAAAGTCATTTGTTTTGGTCGAAAATTCAACTTCTTTTATAACACTTTATCCTTTCGGATTGAAAATTCATATTTAATGGTAGTGAAGTCATCTTTCTTGGTTAAAAATGAACTCTTATGTTGAACATTCAACTGTTTTCGAAAAAATTAGTGTTTTTTAAGAAAATTTAACTATTTGGTTAAAAGTTAAAATATTTTGTTGAAAACTCGTCTCTTATGCTTGAAAGTTCAACTATTTGGTTGTTAATTTTTTGTGTTGAAAATTCATCGTTTTTAGTAGAAAATCTTTTTCAGTTGAAAGTTCAAATATTTTGTTGAAAATGCAATATATTTAGACTTGAAATATATGGGATTTAAAGCGTTTCATATTGAATTAAATATGGTGTATACATTCATTTTATTTACAAGATTTTATTGCCCTAATTTTCTCCTATCTTCGTGAAAAATCAATCTATTTTCCCTGTTTGAAAGCATTTTGGGCTGTGAAGTCTGATATTATCATATTTATCATTATTCTTGAATCATTACCAAAGCTTATAGTGAAATCCGTGTTTGGGCAGCGGCTATGTAAAATTCGGTTTGGAAGGGGGGGGGTATCAAGGTCAAATTAAAGGTTGTCAACGGGAGGTCACAAATAAACCAAAATTAATAACTTAGTTTATGGACGGCCCCTTAGCTGTGAAGAAAAATATCTCCGACCCAAAAACTACCTCTTTTCGAAATTTACAACTTTCATTCGACCATATTTGGAAAAATGTCTGAAAATCGGACTTTGTAAAGAAATTTGAAACAAAAAACACAAAATGTTTCCATTTTTTATTTTCAATTCAGCAAATTATGTCTTCTTTAAAACTTTCTGATACTTTCATTTTTTTAATGATCTACCCTTATGTCGAATTTATTTTAAAAATTATTGTAAATCCTGGAAGAACCATACTAACGTCAATTACAATGAGGGATAGTTTGCTTAATGTACGGGTTGATTTTTAATTTTTTATCAAGATTCGGTGCAATGCTATTTTTTTAAATTATAAGTTTCTTAACGGTTGTTTAAACAAATTCAGATCATCCCTACTTGTTTTTCAACAAACTTAAAAATTCGGTTATCACTAAAGATAAGCTTTTTAGGGCGAGAAAACTTCAAACAAAACCACTTTTTACTTTCTCATCCTAATGAGAAGGTATTAATTTTATGTAAAATTTGACTTTGTCGGTTTTCATTAAACCTCAACGTTTTGAGACAGTCTGTTTGTCTGTATCCTGTAGGCACGATAACTTTCGAAAGACTAATCAGATTTTTAATGCATAAAAAGAAAAGACGGGTTCGTTAACCACCCATTTTTGAGCAACGGATCTGGTTCTATAAATCAAAAATGTTATTTAAAAAATTAAAATTTCCAATTTTCAGCAAAGCTATACGAGATATGAACAAGAAATGTCGAAACAAAATTGTTCAGCCCAAAAATATGAATACATTTTGTTGAAAGCATTTTTTTGGTAGGATGCAATTTTTTTAATCGTGAAAAATGTTATTAAAAATTCCATTTTGTCGCCAAACTATGCAAAAAACGAAAGAAAATAAAGAGACAAAAATTGTTTACCCAAAAAAAATATACTTTTTTGTGAATTATTTTGTTATAAGATGCGTGGTTTTTGTTTTAATCCTAAAAAATAACATTAAAAATATTTTTTAAAAACATTTTTTGAAAAAACGACACGAAATACGAAAAAAATGAACAGACAAAAGTTGTTCACCAAAACAAGATCGACAAATCTGTTTTAAATTAGTTTTTGATAGGACGCGTAGTTTTTATTTTAATCGTAAAAAATGAAATAAATTAGTGAAATTGATCGCCTAAATTATATCTACAAATCTGCTTTGAACTATTTTATGACAGGACGCGCATTTTTTCAAATTATAAAAACAAGACATAATGAAAATAGGTCTGTTTCAATATCAATGCACATTATGAATTGTAATAATAATTATACATTTATTGAAATGATATATATTTCAGGGTGGCTGCGAATAAAGATTAATGCAACAACCGAACAGATAGCACGAGGTAAATGCATTAATCGAGCGCGAAGCGCGAGATACATATATTATCGAGCGCGAGGCGCGAGATCCAGCAGATGCGCACACATCTTATTTTTAATAATTGTCACTTTTTTTAAACATCATCGACTATTTTTTCTTCCATCTTCTATGTACCTTCAATGTTAATTTTCACAATAAATTTGCAAGAAAGTATTTTGATTAGTCAGAAAAATGTTGTACGGAAATTGTTTTTCATAGTGTGCTTAACGTAAATGAAAAATGTCAGACGTTTTTTCCCAAACATGAGTTTTTCACAGTCTTGGCAATTTATTCTCTCAGAAATTGCTTTTACTTCTATTTTTTCGATTTAAAATATCGAGTTAAAAGAAGACAGAAATAGTAAATAAAATAATAGGAGCTATAAAACGAAGAGAAAACCCTGAGAATGGCATTTGTACGTCAATTTAATTCTATATGTAATTTAATGACTTAATAATGTACGAAAAAAACTTTATGAGAGTCTATAAGTGCATGTTGCATATTGAACTTTTTAAAAGTTACTTATTCAGTATCTTTATACTTATAAAGTCGCATTAACTCTACTTATAAATTGCTTTATCACTGTACCCAAATTTCTTCTTGCGAACAGTGTGAATAATGTAAATTATCTATTATTATATCAGAATTACATATATCTGTAAATTATCTTAAAAGCAATAGAGTAAATTAATTTCTTGTAATCAAAAAAGTATAAATATTTATTCGAGAAGTTCTTTGATTGTTTCTTTATTTTTTACTAATAAGATGTCATTTTTTAATTTGATAGCTATAGGAAAGCCCGTACTTTGGATTTTAAATGAACAAAGTTTACATTGTTTAAATATTTTATTTTTTATTTATTTATGTTTATTTTTTTAATAAAGTCTTTTCAAAGGGACCTTTTTATTGCGTCCTACCGAGATAGCACATTTTCCTTTGGACTCGTCGATATGTTGTAATTTATTATTATTCCCTGATTTGCTTCTTATAATAATTAGTGTATAATAGCAGCACACCTAAATTTGGCTCATATTCTTAAGGAATACTTTTAGTATCAGACGCCAGAAATTTTGTTAACATATTTTTGTTAAGGAAACCATTTTCTTTGAAGATTCGGTATTTAAAAACAAAGACAATTAACTTTTGCCTTTTATTTCTGATGGGGGTTTCTAATTATCTCGAAATTTTTTATTAATATTTTATTGCGCCTTATAACTAATATATGCATTATACGTAAAATGATTGCAGAATCAAATTATTTATTATCTAATAAACGGCGTCAACAATTAAGTGGAGGGGTACCAAGAATTGGTGCTCTTAACCTATTTCCAAAAATATTTTAATTTTGGGTGCTAAATATCGAAAATGGACCGTGAACTTTTTGAAAGGAAAAATTTTGTTTTTAGACTTTTTTCTGTATCTTAAATATTTTTAAGACAAAAAAAGAATTTTCGATTTTCAGAGAAACGGTCGTCACCCATGAAAAAAAACTTATGAAAATAGTTTCGACACACGATCCTAACACTTCTTCAGGGTCAGAAAGAACATACACACAAAGTTTTATGTTTTCTTAACAACTTGACCTGTACAATTTTCGGTGTACCGCCACCACTATAATTAGGAATCCATATTGTATTTTTGTAATATAATTTAAAGTTACGGATAAAAAAGTTCTTCAATAAAAAGTAAAAAATTTCAAAATCGTTTTTTCTAGAAAGATGTTTGCATTTCAGATAAAGAAATTTAAATACAGCACCGAACCGTAAAAGCAGAAAAAGAGAAATATTGTTCACAAATTTTGCTTATTTATTGGTGTGCTTATTCAAAAATATATGCCCGAAAATCAATCGTTTTAGTTTTTCTAAACAAAAACAAAAAAGAGCATATTTGTCTCAGTCATAAAATTTTTTTGTCATGACTTGAAAAAGGACTAGGGAGTAAGCATGTAAAAATTTCCTTCACACGTATCAAGCATATATTGTTAATGAGACCTGAAACAAATTTTTTTGAAAATTGTGCTTAAAATTACGGATAAACAAGTTTTTTGAATTAAACCAAAAACTATGAGGCAACACTTATATTTTTTAATAATATCCTTAAGTTGTATACTTCAACTTATTTCTCCCACTAAATTAACAGAAGTGGTGCATCATTGTTAAAAAAATAGTCAAAATTTCAAAATAAAATGTTCACCTTTTTTTTATCATATTTTTTTTTAAATTTGTTCGCAAATTTTCTCATTGGTTTTCATAACATATTTTTTATAATTTATATAAAATTTGTATTATACGTATAAATATTTATACATAATTTGTTTTCATAATATATTTTGTTCATCAAGATCGGTTGAACCATTTTCGTAACAAATTATGACATTGATTAGGGTCTGCTAATATCTGCCATATCAGAACAAAATCAATGCTGTAAGTTGGTGCCTATGTGATGTCAAATTTCCCAAAACATTAACCTTTAAATCGTTTTTTTTTTTCTGAAGTTATGGAGGTAGAAAGGAAAATTTAAAAAAAAGTTTTTCTCGAAAACGGCTCAACCGATATTTATGGAAAAATATATCTTGTGAAAACCAATGAGAAAATTTTCGGAAAAAATGTTTCAAAAATTATGATAAAAAAAACACGTGCAATTATTTTTTTTATTCAAAAAAAGTTTTAACCATGACGCACTACTCCAACTAATTTGGGGACAAAATACGTTGAAGTAGACAACTTTAGGAATATTTTTTCAAAAGAAATTGGATGTATCACTATAAAACATAAGCTCAAAAAAAACTGTTGCAAAATTACAACAAAAAATTTATTCATATTTTTGGGCAGCGTTTTTTGAGATTTTCTTTTTATTAGTCTCACAGATCTTTATAACATATATTTTGTTCGTCAGGATCGGTTTCTTTTACGAAAAAATGCCTTTTTTATATTTCTTCCTCCTTTATAACTACCAAAAAAATGAAATTTTATGATTGGAATTTACATGATTTTTTATTCATAAAAATTCCAATATATGGTAACCAATATAGGCCAATATTACGTTCGGGGGAAATTTTTACATGCTTATCCTCCACGGTGGGTTTCGATGGAACTCAACCCAAAAGGTCTTGCACCTCCCGTCTTTGTTCTGTTCTCATGAGCTCTTTACGATAATACCGAACGATCTTTTTGAGACCACAATGAAAAAAAAATTGTTCTAGCCGTTTTTGAAAAAACTTAATTTTTCATTTTGTTGGGTAGTTATTAAATATAATTTTGTGAAAATAATACTGAAGTGGTTAATGATTCGAATAAACTCATGATTTTGGCACCCAAAAAGAGGCTCTATATGTTAGACATATTTTGATAAACAAATCCCTTTAAAATGTTTAACAATAGGTGAAAAATTTGAAAAATCCAGTTTTTTCAAAATTGCTCCTTTCTTGTGCTTCCGAATTCTTCAGCATATTCTACGAGAATTGATGGGAACAAAGTTCATGGTAGAACTAAAAAATCAAATATTGCACCTTCAATAGTTTAGGAGATATAGCTGTCAAAAATTATTTTTTATCAAAAAATGTGTCTACAAAATTTTTCAATTTAGTTTTCCTAAAGTAACTAAGTATGAACAGTGTAAAAAATCTTTAAAAAATACAATGATCTACTACTTCATTTTTTATTCCTTTGAGTACATTTTTTCATGTCAAATGAAGCAGAAGCAAGGAGGCCATGACTGCAGTTCTACTAGGGCATTGTATTTTTTTATATTTTTAGGAAATTTAGTCTACTTTAACTTATTTTGGGACATATTTCAACTGTGATACTATTGTGAAACTATTGGAGGTGTGATGTTCGATTTTGTTAATTTTTGCAGTGAATTGTATGCCCTTCAATTCTTGTAGAGCATGCCGTCGCTTTCGGATGTATCCAAAAGGAGCAATTGGGAAAAAAATGAATTTTTTCAACTTTTTGCACCTATTTTTAAACATTTTGAAAGAATTTGGTAATTGCAAGATGTTTAACATACAGATCCTCTTTCTAGGTGCCAAAATAAAGATTTTATATAAATATACCTTTTGAGAGTTATTTCCACAAAACCATACTTAATAAACCCCATCAAAAAATAACATATTGAGTTTCTTCAAAAAAGGCTCCAACGATTTTTTTCACTTTGGTCTCAAAATGATCCTAAGATATCACAATAATGACAATGAAAATCCTGGAAATTCAAGACCTTTTGGGTTGCGTCCCATCGAAGCCCACCGTGCCTCCTAGGCCCTTTGTTTTCAGATAAAATCTTATGAATAAAAAAAGCTTCATGGTATTAATTTCATTAAAAATGTATGGTAAAATAATTAATTGCACCAAATTTTTCCAGTGTGTAAATAAAAAATGACCTACCTGTGTTTTGCTCTCAGGCCTATTTCGATCACCGTCCATACCGACTAACGATGTGCCCCCTTGGTTGCCAGTTTAGATAACACCTGGAAGAAACCCTCCTGGGAAAACTTCCTGGTGCTGCGAATGAAGGTAACTATTAAATTGACTTTTGTTCGATTGCTCATCCGAAAAAGAGCTATATCGATCAGTTTCAATAGCTTGAAGCCATGTTAGCCTCGAGTAGGTAGCTTCAAACGTTAATTATGAATGAAGCATTGCCCACGTTGTAACTCTGCTTATGCCTTATACCACCCTGACCCGCCAGAACGCACAACCTTGGCCACTCTTCGTTATTGTCATTTTATCCAGATTCGCATAGATAATAATCGAATTTACATTCCTTCTTCGTTATCAATGCCAAATCAGTATACCTATGGATAAGGACAAGGACCAAATGCTCGTTTAAAACTGATCAACATTCAATGAAAATATTGGCGATTCCAATGAAAAGGTCAAATAAAAAAGGTTTCTCTGTCTAGATTTAAATTGACTCAATTAACCAACCGTTGACCAAGACTACTTCTTTCTTATTCATTTTAAAGCTTCTTCCATTAAATTTAGTTTTTAATAATAATAATAATTTATTCAGTATTCGACTAAAAATTGATTAAATCTATCAAGTATTCATGCGAATTATATTTTAAACCTAGGAAGTTATATATAAATTCTACATTATCAAGAGTTTTTAAAAAAGTCAACACATTCTACTTTTTATGTTGAAGCTGTACAAAAATTGCAACATATTTTAAAAGAATCTTATCCGCATTACACAATCATGACACAGTAAACCTGAAGGTATCGTTTTTGCTGCAGCGGTATTCAGATGATATGAAAATCTGTATCAATACGAAGAAACAAAACACTGTTACATTCTTGACTTATTCTGTTATAGATCAAATTTAGTGTACAAACCTTCAAATTTAGCGTACAAACATGAAATATTGAATTAATTTTGATAATATTAAATGAAAACTTCAATAGTTTAAGCAGAAAACTCAATGTACCGGAAAAAATTATCCACACTGAAAGAGAATCTTGAAACTGGTGTCACTCAACATTTTAGAAATCACATTCCTAGCTGATAATGACTAATTAAAAATATTTTCAAATCACTGTGTATCCGAGAAAAGTATTTAAACAAAACCAAGTGTTCGTCGAGTTCAGATAATTGTTTAGTCATGACAATAAAGAAAACGGAAATGTTGAAGAGATTCGTCTCTTCGAGGATCAATTAAAATGTCTATAGTGCCTTCGGTAGTGTCATGACATGAACTGATGTCTCCGGAAAGAACATTTGCTTTCCTCATATATGCGAACTCGTCACATGCTTGCGTACGTGTGTATAAGTGTTTTATACAAATACAGTAACACGTGGTGGTGGTAACCACGTGCGGAGAATATCGTAGGTCTTGGCCTGGACATTACCTGCACGTTTTCTGTAATTCCAGACGTTTAAAATTGCTATGGTTACCGAGTGGACAACACACATATGTGCTAGAGACAATATGTGTAATGTGTATATGATGCACAAAATTAGTATTAGGTAATAAAGTGGGGCACCCCATATCCTATGTGAATAGTACTTATTATTTACTTACACAGAAAAAAGTTTTCAAGTAAGAAACTCGGTCTTGTTTGAAGCCATAAAATATAGGCTTACGATCTTCTTTTAAGATAAAAATTTGAATTAGTTCGGCAGATAAGTTAACCAATTATGCATTTCGTGTCACAAACGGAGGTATTTTTTTTTAGTACACGGCACCACAAGGAGTGCTTTAGGGCAGGAAGAAATCGAAATAATGAACGTATTTACCTAGGCATCATTTTAAAAAGTTGTGTGAACTTAATTCATTATAGTTGCATAAGGTCGTGAACCACAAAAATAAAATTTTACAGAAGAGGCAAAAAACTAATCAGAAGGTCATAACCCACTTGCTTTACAAAAACGTATATTCCAAAAAAATAAAGTGTCTTCTAGGTACAAATTTAGGTGAGAAAGTTTGATAGTTATGATTCTTTTGATTGCTAATAATCCAAATGATTTAAAATATAGCTAAAGAATTAATTTATGTGACTTATTCTATTACGTGTCGGTTATGCGGAAGAAACAGAAATAATTCTTGATACTAACCATGGATCATTTAAATTTATACAGCAGTTTCTATATCTCATGAACCACGATATTAATTATCAGCGATAATATAAAAAAAATGTTATTTATAGTTTTTTTTTTAAGTTGGATATAAATTAATAAAATTCTATATTAATAATATATATTTTATAATATTAATAAAATAATATATTAATAATAGCGATAGTAATTATCAGCGAAAATATATAAAAAAATATTATTTATATTTTTTTTTTTAATTGGATGCGAACTTTTTTTGCATGAGACTTACGACCTCATGATTTTGAAAGGAGTGCTAGGAGACGTGCATAAGTTAAGTGTACAAGTTTTGAAACCCCCTCTCCCCCTATCTTGCGTAACTTTTGCCGACTAATTTTTTTTCGGTAATTTATTCAGGGCTCATTCAAAAATAACGTAAGACGATTTGGAAAGAGGAGCAGTTTCGTAAAATATTACTGTTTCTTATAAATAATTAACAAAGTAGTTCAACTTTCAACCAAGTAGTTGAATTTTTAAACAAAAAGGATGAACTCTCTACAAAAAAAAACTTTTAGTTAATATTAGGAAGGAAAATAATTTTATAAGAAGTGAAGATTTTTATTTTAAATTAAAACCAGCTGACTTGAACCAAAAAAGACGAATCTTCAACAAAATAGTTGAATCTACAAATAAAAAAGGGTTTTTAGTCAACAAATGTCAACTAAAATGTAGAATTTTCAAGCCAAAAAGACGAACTTTCTACATAAGAGTTGAATTTACAACTAAATAATTCAATTTTCAACCAAAAAGATACATTTTTGATCAAGAAGAATAATTTTCTACTAGAAAAGACGAATAATATTTCAATTTTTAACCAAATAGTAAAATTTGGAATTCAAGAAGATTAATTTTTTATCAAAGAATACACTCAACTCCCGATATAAGACCCCCGGTTTAAGATATTCCCAGAACTGATGGCATCCGCAGTTTCATGATGAAAGGAGCTGCTAGGCCGAAAGAAGGAATGTGCTCAGTCCAAATCCAACAGAAGTGATTCATGGGGATCAAGGCCAAGGCAAGTCATGACTGAAACCGGTCTTATATCGGGAGTTGATTGTATTTAAAAATATAAACTTCAGAAAGTAATATTGTGTAACATAATTGCACAAAAAGACTTAAATAGAAGTATGTTTCCAAAAATTTTTTTTTTGGAGAGAAGTATGTTTCCAAACAACAGTTTAATCGGCTCATTAGAGACAGTTATTTAATAAATAAAAAAACTCGCTCTCTTATTTTTATTCTTTCTCCGCCTTTTTTATACTACTGCGGGAAGCAATACGTTTCGAAACTAGTTTAGACCATCTTGCCAGAGAAATTTTTAATAGGAAACTAGAAGTAAATATTTCTATCTTATGCTAATATTAATTAGAACTGCAGATATGACTTCGAAATTACTTATTAAGATACTATTTACATTTTTTTGGTATATGCGCTGACGTTTAATATTTTTGAAAACGTTTATACATATTTTTAATTGTTTAAACAACAATACCGAATTTACTAAAACTATCAAAGGTTTTATTATATTTTGTAAGATTTTACAGAATTTTGTTTTTAAATGAATTGCATTATTTCTCTCTTTGATTTTTTCATTGCGAGACTATTAATACTTGTGTGACAGTCACTAATGACTAAATTCAGAACCGACCTTCTGAATTTGTTTGTGGTTCCATGAAATTTGTCTCGACTTTTGATGTTGGTGAAATTGAAATCTAGTTTGTTTTTTAGTCCGTACATTTTTTTTCGGAAAACCCCCATGATTTTTTTCTAAGTTCGGTTCTCGGCCAACTCTACAAATTTTTGAATAATTAAAATAAAATGTAAGAATTTAGGAATAATCGTGATACTGTTTTAAAGATTCCTACTATAATAAGAGATCATGGTATTTCTTTATGTATTACTATAAACTTAAGCGAGCAAAAAATTGTATTCACGTTTAGAAAAAGTCTTATTTACTCTTTGATAATTGTGAGTGTGAAAAGTGATAATGGTCAATAACAAGTTTCATTAAAAGTTTAAATGTTTCACTCTGAAATATTTACCTTTCATGGCTTCCTGTTTCAAACAATTCAGTTTCAAAAGGTTTAGTTTTCAATATTTGATTTATAATTGCTCATTTTGAAATTTCTGTAATTAAAAAATTTCTAACTGAATCGGTTAAAAATTGAATATTTTAAACTAAAACAATATTTGAATAGGATTTTAAATTGAATAAAAGCGTTTAATCATGAATATATTAATTTTAAGTTATTTCCACATTGAAAATAATTTATAAAGTTTCAATCAGTCATTTCAATTTGCATCATTGTTATGACTTTCGTATTGAAAAAGTTGAATTTTCAACGTTAAAATTTGTAAATTGTTTAATTTTGAACAGATTTAGAATCTAGATTTAGAATTTAGAATCGTATTGTAAAATAATTATTGTACAATTTTTAAAACTCGAAGTACAGTTCAGTTTTAAAAATTATTAATTAATTTATATTTACAGTTGATCAACTTAAAACGTTTTTATAAACAATTTTAAATTTAAAACGCTTTTAATTTTTAAAGTCTTCAAAACTGAATTTTTAAATTCTTTCAATAAGAAATTTACGTTTAAAAATGAAGACATAAAATGGAAAAATTGTAAAGTAACAAATTTTAGAAATAAGCGTTGTAAACTGTCTTATTTTTAATTGAATTATATCATGTGATATGATATTTGTGATATTCCAAGTGATTTGATAGATTGTTTTTCTAAAAATTTGCAAAATTCCCTGTAAAAAAATTAACTCACTGTCATTTTGTCGGTTTTTCCCGGTCTCAAGAAATTCCCGGTCATTTCCCAGTTTTCGGTCCAGCGGCCACCCCACCCCGTAAGTGATAAGTTCACAAAGCTTCAGATGTAGATTATTGGGGAGATAAAATCCAGTAAATGATAGTGTTATTTGATGAAAAATGTTGTTATAGGATTATATCCTTCGGAATTTAGACACTGGAAAAGTATTTTATTGAAAAAATGAATATGTTAAATGTGCTGCAAATTTTAAGTTGCTATGAAAATAATTAAAAAAATATTATAACAAAAATTTAAATTGGGACAGTTACAATATAAATTTATATTGGGTAACAACTTCTGTCTCCAGTTTTCACATTTTCAACATGCTTTCAAATATTTCATCTTCACATTTTTTGTTAAAGAATATTTATTTATAGTGGTTCAGCACATGAAACGTGTACCTTATTTATTCATAAATAATTGATTTAAGTGCTATAATTATTGCTTTAATTATTATTCAATAATGGGCACTTTTACTAATTTCATAGAAGTTTCCGCGTAATTCAAACATTGTATTTTAAAATATCGTATATTTCAAGAAAAGAGGGGAAAAAGGGGAAGTTTTTTTTTTAGATTAGGGGAAAAAGGGGAATTTCCAGAAAAAAGGGGAAACTAGGAAAAAAAGGGGAAGACTGTGCACCCTGAACATATAAAAAAATAAAACTCCAAAACTGTCGCTTCATTTCAAAAAATATATTTTTCAATTAATTCTGACACTTTCTGTAATTATAGGTATGCGAAATTGATAAGTCGCTGCATAAATTTACTCCCTTATTACTCTGCTTTTAATTTTGTGTTTCAAATGTTGAAATACTGAAGCAATCTTTCAATTCAGTTCTTAAGTTTCTGAAATCAAATTTTTCATGCAAATGTTCGTAGCGTTAATAGTTTATTTTCCCTTTGATGATGATCTTTCCGATTGAATAATTTACTGTATATATATATATATATATATATATATATATATATATATATAATTTGAAAAAAAAGTTAAACAACCACCGCAGGGTCCCACTAAGAGCAACTGCCATCCGACAAAATGTCAATAGCCCCCAGTAGCACCGCGGTAAATCACACCTATGGCCACGTCTCACAACCGTGAGATGGGTGGTCATAGGCAACGACAAAATCACAACGACAGGCCGGCGAAACCCTCGTGTGTCTTGAGGATACGAAGCGACCCAAGGATGACAGCTTTCTGCATCCATTTCGCAAGTGCCTTGGCATATTTTTGGCACGCGGGTATTGCTTTAAGGTTACGAACCAGTGATAGTTTCGCACCTCCGAGAGCACCTATCACAAGGACAATTACTTGTACCGAATATTTTGGGTACAGTCGTTGTAGCTCTCTTTTAAGGTCTTGATACCTCTCCTCTTTTTCTTTCTCCTTTGCAGTGATGTTGTATTCGGACGGAGCCGAGAATTCGATCACGAATATAGTTCGTTTCTCGAAGTCTTGGAGAACAATGTCAGGCCTCGAGTGCGCAACGGAGACTGCTGCCCGAAAATCGTAGTTCCAGAAAATTTGCCACTTCTCGTTTCGGACAATCGACTCTATCTCTTTTGGAGCGTTCGGCAGGGCAGGGTCGCGGCCAACACCGTAAGAGCGACAAAGATGGTAATAAAGCACTCGTAGGGCCGCATTATGTCTATAGATATACGTCGTTCCCGCGTGGGTCGGACACCCTGATAGTATGTGTTCTAGGTACTCAGCGTGTGCATGACACGCTCTGCACCTATCACTGGGAACTTCTTGACATAAAATGCGCTCACGGTATGCTAAGGTGGAAATGACACCGTCCTGGCATGCGAAAATAAAACCCTCTGTACCTGAATTAAGCCCTGATGATTTGAGGAAAGCAAAAGTTTGCTCCTTCGACAAGGACTGTTTTTCTACATTTCTGTGAAAGTTTCCGTGCATTTTCTTGTCGAGTAGCTCTTGGTGAAAATTTGCAACCTCTGCTTTCTTCACTTTGGTTTTTAGAAGTGAAGCATCTAGATGAAGTAATGCACTTTCCTCACTTCTGATGTTAAAATTCAGGCCAAGGGTCTCGGCCGCTTGCTCCGCGGCTTTGTAAAGGAACGCTCCTTCGCCAATCATCTCGTGGTTCCTGACCATCTTTAGGAGAGGATCTCTGCCATTCGCAACGATGTAAGCTGTACTTAGAACAATCCGGTTATGAAGACACTGGAGATTCAGAAGTCCGCGTCCACCTTGACGGCGTGAAATATATAATCGCGAAACTGACGAATTGATATGCAAGCTTTTATGCATATGCATGACCTTACGTGTAATGACATCAAGGGCCTTAAGCTCGTTCTTCGTCCATTGAACTACCCCAAACGAGTAGAGTAGAACCGGGACGGCAAGCATGTTAGTCGCAGATACTTTGTTCAACGCCGACAGATTGGAAGACCAAATCTGTCGAAGAAGATGCTTGTATCTGCTTCGGAGAGACTCCTTCACTGACGTTACGTCCTGAATGCGGTTTTGAGGCACGCCCAGGTATGCATAGGTCTCTCCAGTATTAAGATGTCTGATAACACTTATATCCACAAGCTCAGGGTCCTTGGGAACGCCAGTAATCTTTCCTTTCTTCAGATAAATTTTGGCACACTTGTCCAAGCCAAAGTCCATCCCAATCTCTCCTGTGTAGTTCTTGACAATATTTATAGCAGTTTGAAGTTTGCTTCTACCAGAGGCATAGATCTTCAGGTCATCCATATAAAATACATGAGTGACCTTATGCTCGCGCTGATTAGTGTTGCCACAGAGGTATCCAGGAGAATTTCGTAGTGCGAGAGATAGAGGCAAAAGTGTGATGCAAAAAAGCAAAGGGCTCATGGTATCACCTTGAAAGATGCCTCTCTGGAAGGTGACGTTGTTCGTTGTCACACGATAATTTCTAGATGAGATAGTAAATCTAGTTTTCCAAAGAGGCATCAATCTCTCTATGCATCTCACTATGTGTGGATGTACCTTCAAGCTTTCCAACAGACAGATGATAAGTCTATGAGAGGTTGAATCGAAAGCTTTCCGGTAGTCAATCCAGGCCATTGACAGGACGCGCTGATGGGCTGCAGCGTCTTTACAGACACACCTGTCAATCAGCAGATTCTCTCGACAGCCTGCTACACCTTTTTTCGAGCCACGTTGTTCGTACATCTCTCGCCATACAGGCTCAATTCGTCGAACAATCCTGTTGTTGAGGACAGCTGTAAAGATCTTATACAGCGTGTTCAAACAAGTTATTGGCCTGTAATTCTCTGGGTTGGGCAAGTTGCCTTTTTTTGGAAGGAGTATAGTGCGTCCTAACACCAGCTACTGCGGAATGGGCGTCTCCGACTTTAAATATGAGGTGAATATGCGGGCCAAATGTTGGTGTGTAAAAGTAAACTTCTTCCACCAAAAGTTCTTGATACAATCTGGTCCAGCAGCGGAAAAGTTCTTCGTGCCTCTAAGTGCTTTTTTCACCTCTTCGGCAGTGATTGATGGACATTCCTCCTCAGATGTTATGAGGTTGTCGCAAAACTCCTTGAAGCGGATTATATTTTCAGTATCTTCTTTCAACTCTAGTGTTTTCGGGATCTTGTACACCTCTCTCCAAAAAGTCTCTACCTCCTTGGGCTTGGGTGGATTTTTTACAGAAACAGGTAGATCGCTGAAGAGGCGCGATGGGTCAGCGAGAAACTGTTGATTCTCCCTGATCCATCTCTCCCTCTTCTCTATTCTCCTCCTTGCGTCAGATAACAGCCGTATTTTGTCAACAATATGCTGCTTGATTGTCAGTAGCTTTGACTTGTTTAGTGTGTGATTCAAGATCCTTAGTTCTTGGGCGAACTTTCGAACCTTTTCCATAAACGGTCTACCAGATGTTATGTAGTCAATCACACATTGAACACGGGACGCATTCTGTCTTGCCCATCCAATCTTCTTGTTCAGTTGATGCAAGCGTCTTTTGGTCTTTTGATCCATCGTTGGTTTCAGCCTTCGATTTGAATCAGCTAAAGTTCTCGCAGCACCATAAACTGAGCAATTGATGGTCCAGAGGTCGGACTCTTGCGCGATATCTCCAAGAAGGAAGGCATCCATTTCAGCCAGATCTTGGGGCTTAGGAGGAACTTGCATGTTAATGTTCCTTCTAGTAATGAAATTGCGATCATCTCTCAGAAGGTGCCTGCTTTCTGCGGTTGGTCTCAATGTCGCTTCCTCATCTTCGTCTGCAGCTTTATAAAGCAGCGGTTGGGGAAGCGCTCCGCGTACATATCCATTTTTCCGGAGGTAGTCGGCTTGATTTCGCAAAGACTGATGCGAAACGTGCTGAAGCTCTGGGTGTTTCTGGCACCACAGAGTGTGCATACGCGCCATAAAGCCTCCGCGAACAGGGATAATGCTGGCATCGTAGCAGTCTAGCACGTCATCCCTGAGTCGATCCGTCCACTCAGTGTGGGCGTTTCGCCGGTTCGTCGTCGTGTTTCCATCTAAATTATTTTCAGCATCCCGAACTTTAGGCTGATCGGCATTGTTTGCCGACCCATTGTCGGGTGCTCTGCGCGTTCGATTGTCTTGAACCGCATCTACAACATTTTGGTGTTTTGGTGGTTTCATTGTTGTTCCCACGAGCAGCTAGGGAAAGGGTTAGTCCGTCCTTGTAGAGCCCCGCGTGCAAGGATAAGGCTGCATACTCTGAGAGGTCGCCCGGTATCCCAGAGTCACCGTTTGAGACACCTAACCCAGGTGCCATTCAGCTTTCGGCACGGTTGTTACGCCTCCGCTTAGGAGTTATTCCTTCGGGACCATCCCTGGACAATTGTCCGCGACTGCTTATTAATTATTGTAACCATATTCAGCAGAAACCCTTGGTACAGGAACCCTCTATCCGCAACCCGAGGACGCGTTCGGTGGCTTTGTCATAGGCCCTTCGGTTCTATTCCAAAGGAATCGAAACCGAAACCGAATTATTTATATATTTATATATATATATATATATATATATATATATAAATATTTTTTAAGGAATTAATTAACCTGAATAATTTACTGAATATATATATATACCATCGCTCTTACGGTGTTGGGCGCGACCCTGCCCTGCCGAACGCTCCAAGGGAGATACAGTCCATTGTCCCAAACGAGAAGTGCCAAATTTTCTGGAACTACGATTTTCGGACAGCAGTCTCCGTTTCACACTCGAGGCCTGACATCGTTCTCCAAGATTTCGAGAAATGAACTCTATTCGTGATCGAATTCTCGGTTCCGTCCTAATACAAATCACTGCCAAGGAGAGGCAAAAGAAGGAGAGGCATCAAGACCTTAAAAGGGAGCTGCAACGACTGTACCCAAAATATTCGGTTAAAGTAATTGTCCTCGTGATCGGTGCTCTCGGAGGTGCGAAACTATCACTGGTGCGTAACCTTAAAGCCATACCCGCGTGCCAAAAATATGCCAAGGCACTTGCGAGATGGATGCAGGAAGCTGTCATCCTTGGGTCGCTTCGTGTCCTCAAGACACACGAGGGTTTCGCCGGCCTGTCGTTGTGATTTCATCGTGCCCTGTGACCACCCATCTCACGGTTGTGAGACGTGGCCATAAGTGTGATTCGCCGCGGTTCTACTGGGAGCCGGTGTAATTTTTAGATGGCAGTTGCTCTCAGTGGGACCCTGCGGTGGTTGTTCAACCCTTTTTTTTAAATTATATATGCATTATATACACGTTATACAGTTGTAAATATGCAAAAAGATATTTTATATTTCCCTTTCATAAATGAGAGGAGAAAATTAATTATTACTATTGAAAAGGATTACGAATAACAGCATTTTAATTATTATTCTTCCAAATTTAATAGTTTGAAATTTGAAATTTTTGAAATGTAGCTTTTTCTAATTACAGGAAACTTAATTTCGTCTATTTTTATTTTGAGCTAGCCTTCAAGATTTAACCTTCTTAGATGATGAGTTCGAATAAATTGAAGGACATGAAATTACATTTTTTACATGTATAAGTTATATATCGCCAACGGCGATACCACGCTGAAAACACCAGTTCTCGTAAAATCACTGAAGTTAAGCATTGTTGGGCGCGGTTAATACTTGGATGGGTGACCATTCAGGAATACTGCGTGCTGTTGGCCCGTCTTGGGTGTGGTGGGCCCACATTGGTAGTAAATATCCACCTAGAAACACTACCCGAATCGGGTAGTGAGGCAATGAACTTTCGAGTTCGAACTGCTAATCAATGTATGTATGTATAAGTTATAAAGAATGAACAATTTGGAAAATTGTACAAAGTGAACACATGGAATTTACAATTTGAATTTAAATCATTCGAAATAGAATAACTTATTACGAGTTGACAGCTGTGTATACTAATGTTAAAGTCTCTAGAAGTCTCGTGATGTTACTTGAATTAATATAAAGTACTCTAAAGTAGTCTAAATTAACTTAAGTCTGATGAAGTATCTGATATATCCTATCCCAACAGCGCGCAACATTGCTGCAATATATGAATGTCCTCTTCCAATCAATATTGTTTTGCAATATTGCTACAATGTTGCAACAATGTTGCGAAATAGTGTTGCAATTAATGTTGGAAGGGGAAAAGGGAGGAGATGATCGCAATTTCTGATACAGTTTTGGCGGTGAGACCTAAAAAATAATACAATATTTATACACGATTATCGCACAACATTGCTGCAATATTGCGTGCGGCTGGGGTAAGATATTTTGAAGTTATTTAAAGTAAAGTAATCTGAATCAACGAAGGTCTCCTAAAGTAAAGGTATGCCCCGTCTTCACAAAACATTTATTATCTTTTTTTCATAAATTAAAAAACTAGTTTCATTACAAAAAATACAAATCTTTTTACAGCACTGCCTATAAAGTTTATATTTTTCTAAGAGATATGGAACTTCCACATTAAGAATAGTACACGGAATTTTTTTAAACTGTTTCTAAGATCTGATGAGGGAAACTAACTGTGTTTCCGAAACGTAATCGATTCGTAAATAAATGTTAACTATTAGTCTGGAAGATGTCGTTTTTATTAGGTTCTATCCTAAATTTCTAAATTCTAAGGCAAATTGAAGTAATTTGAATTAACTGAAGTCCCCTGAAGTAAATTAAGGTGTCTGAAGAATTAAAAGTTTTTATACGCCAAAAATACGAGAGTAGGGTAAAGACTGCCTAGCCTGCAAGCTCAAAAATACATTTTATAGCAGCTTTATAATAAGAAACTTTAATGTGTAAAGTTATCAAGAAAATGTCCTTCCACAAAAAGTATCAAAAAAGTGAAATAGGGTATCAATTCGAAGGCTGCGTATTACTCAATGTAAAAGAAAAAGATGCCGAGTAGAATAAGTGATACATATTTTAGAATAGAGCCACAGACAATAAATGAAAAATTTGAATAAAATTGAATAGCATTTTTTGTTCAAAGATTGGATAAGATAAGACAGACAGTGATAAATATTAGATAGAAATGGTTTAGGAGCACCAACAGAAAATTGAATAAAAACATGCTGTATGAACGATATTGATCACATCAATTACACAATAAAAAATACTACCATTAAAGAGGAAATAAGAAATATAGGTTTGAAATACAGACTCAAAACAAGTCCTAATAAAAACAAAATTTTTTGTCGTTTTTGGAAGGAAAAGTAAATTGGAAAAGATTAATGTTATTGTGTTCTTAAGCCGAAATCAAAGGAAGTTTTTGCTTTAGTTTTGGTTATAAAAACAAGATTCAGATAGCTTTATTCAAAAGAAACTAATACCGTATACAAAACGTTAATTTGTATAGCTTACACTCCATAGCCTTATAATAATAATCATAATATCAGCAATTATACCTGGTAGTATCCAGATTGTAGTCACGCAATTGTGACATGTTTTACAGACATTTTTATATTTAGATTAGTGTTATACGAAATTATAGAAGAGAAACAAATTACTAAAAGCTTTTTATCTCTTGACACAAAAAGGTTAGGTACATTAAAACGATTTTAAGCTCATAAAATATGTACATTTCCATACATATTATTACAAACATGGAAAGAAAATTGACTCTCTGCACTAGAAGGACAATATTAACAAAATAACCAAATATTCTATCATTACAGTGTAAAAAAACTGATCCTGAAAAATACTTCCCGGTAAGAAGGCTTGAATCGAATAGAATTAAAAATGTAAGATTTCAGCGTGAAAGTAGAGATAATCCTATTATTTTTAATACATGATTTTCCCTTCAGGCTTCAATGTTCAAGAAAGTAATAAGTGGCTCAGAAATGTAATTCCCGTCTATTCACATAGTGTTAATGACTCTCTTTCCTATTCCAAAAAGAAGGTTAGATATGAAGTGTATTCAATTCAGTTTAATTCATTCGCGAAATGTGTACATTGAATTTTCTGAATTACCGGTTTTTGAATTCAAGTTAGGAAGGGTCTATTACAGTGAATTCAAGTTTACATTGCGGAGAGATGGTGTGACTTCAATTCAAGAAATCTGAATTGATTTTATATGAAACGTATTATCCTCAATTCCAAATGGTATAACTGAATTGAATGAAATAGGATTTGTGATACCGGGATACCAAAAAGAATTTATGTATTCTGAAAACATTAGTTAACTTGAATAATTAATTAAATAATTATTTAATTAATTAATATAATTATACGTACATATAGTAATAATAAATTCTTTAATAATCGTCAGTAAATTGTCCTTTTACTGCTTTTGTTATTAGATAGGTAGAAAATTATATTTTTCAAACTGTATTGAAATGTATAGCAGTTGCTTCTTTCTAATTACTGTTTCTGGTTTAAGAGAACGAAGGGAAAGTCAGGTATTAACATGAATTGAAATTTTCAATCCTATTCTATTCAAGCCTTCTTACCGGGTTTATTTTCTTTATTTTACTCGATGGATAATTACATGCTCCACAAGTTACATCCTTCATAAAAAGACCTTTTCTATCATAATTTACATTTTACATTATTCTAAAGCAATTTAATCTACTGGTTGTTAAATTTTGAATAAGAAGATTATTGATTTATTTCAATGTTATTTGCAATTTATAAATAATTTAGCTAAGCACATGTAACCATATAGATCAATATAGTTTTCCTCCTCGGAGCTGATAATATGGAATTCTGAAAATTACTGTAAAAATTCAAAATATATATTTAAAAATAATTATATTATGAGCAAAATTGAGTATGGAAAAAGTAGTGACAAAATCACAAATGATAACTACGTTCTGTACTGGCCTATTGACACAGTGGTGGACAATAACTGATGAGATATCAGACCAGTACCGTTTATTGTATTGAGCCAGTACTCAGTTGTCAGCCTACTACAGTAAAAGGTACTGGCGCAGTACCGTTCACCCTACTGGCCTGGTACCGCGCCAGTCGTTGGTTTTTCCAGTAGTGGGACAGTACCGTAAACAGTCTAGCTCAGTACATTCTTATTAGTCCATTTTAAACTAGGTAACATTCATTAATAAGTTTACTTGAATAAAAATAACTTTCACACATAGAATCTAAATTTGCACATCCTTGAATGCTTTGGACGACATTGCCCACGTATACGAATGAACCATGACGTCATGAATCTGAAGAAGAGGGTAGAATGTAATTGACCTTTCGATTAAGTATGAATAAAGTATTTTTAGAATTATATTTTAAGCCCTGAAATGCTGTTTTTTTGTGATCAAGACATCATTTATAATTTCTAAATGGCAAATAAGTAAAAGAATCAGGTTAATGAAAGTACATACAGTAAGCAGCTTATATATTTGCTGTGCAGTCCAAGCACTTATTATCTAATTGGAAATTGTAGTTATTTTTAATAATTCCACAAGATAAATTGACCTACATTATCGTTTATTATTTATTAGTATTATTATTGATATAATTATCAATAATTACATATATTATAGGTTATATTACGTAATGAAATTTGAATTTGAGTGGAAAATAAAATTCGATTTATAGTCTCAGATAGTCTCGAAATATTTAACAAAAATTATGAATGACAGTTTGCATTTTCTAATTTAAATTTTGGTTGAAATGTTAGCGTAGTATTTTAGCGTAGTAATAATTTTTGCTGTCCCCTTCAGCATCGATATTTCTTGAAATTATTATCGTTGATTGAAAAAAGAATAATGTTCTTCTTTTTATATAGGCCCTCCAGCGAAAAATTGGCTATCACACTGCGATACCGTCACACTAAATTTCGATTTTCTGGGAACAGAATAATTTGTTTGTATCAAACATTTGTTATTCTTCTTCAGCTTCTCTTTATCTCGGGAGCAATTTTTTATGTTTTGTAAAAAGTGGAATGATTTGAAATTTGGATATATCATTCTATGGTGAAAATAAAGGAACCCATGTTTCACAGTTTATTACAAAAAATGGGATTACTTACAATCATTCGAAGATTGCCTAGGAATTCTCACAAATTGCAGAAGCTTTTTTCAAAGTGCAGTATTTCACAAACGATCGCAGGAACCTAAGACTTGCTTTGATTTTTCAACTCATAAAAAAAAAATTTTAATTAATAAATGACAAAATGGCGGCTGTTTTTCTAAAATTCTTGAAAGTGGATTTTTTCAAAAACGCCAATTTGATCAACAATTTTTTTATAAATAGCTGTCAATATGTACTGCATATCTCGTGAGCTTAGTTCTCGGTGAAAGACTCCTTTACATTGAAAACCACTATTATTGAAAAAAACAAACTTTTGCACTTTTCTCGGAAACAATGAAAGGTACATGAAAATGTTTAGATCAAAGTTTACACACCTAGAAAAGTTCCACAAAAAATATATCTTGCTCTTTTGTGATATTTTGCATCGTCTCTAGGAGAAAAAATAATATTTAAAGAAAAAAATGTTTACCGGACTCAAAAATGGTGAAGCCCCTATAAAACGAAAAGAATACCTTCCTCATAAGCAGAAACTGTAAACAAAATATAAAATAAAATAAAAAGGGTTGGGCTCTCCAGAAAATTTTCGTTATTTTTTTCATCGCATTTTGATAACATGAAAAAAGGATTTTCAGGAAAAACCTACGTTTTTATTTGTTCCAACAGTTTTGAAAAGTTTTTGCTAATATAAAAAAAGGATCCTATCAGTTTTATGCGGGCTAAACCATTTTTGAGGCCGGGAAACTTTTCTTTTTTAATAAAATTTTTATGTTTTCTCCTAAACTATGGAAACTATAACAAAAGAGTAAGAGGTGGTTTTTTGTAGAACTTTTCTAGATTTTTCAACTTTTATCTGAACATTAATTTTATCTTTCGGCGTTTCTGTGAAAAATGCCAAAATTCTATGTTTACAAAATATTTTTTTTTCCAACGTGAAGCAGTGGTTTGCCAAAAACGAAACTCATGAGTTATGCAGAACATACTGACAGCTGTTTCTAAAGAAAAGAAAAATGTTGAAAGTTGGGTTTTTGATCAAATCCACTTTCAAGAATTTTAGAAAAACTGCCACAATTTTGTCATTATTGAAAATTTTTCATTTCTTGGAATCAACTAAAATCGTAAGAATTGCTACGTCGAATAAAAAAAGAAAATACTGAATACCTACGTTCGTTCGGAAAATACTGCAATTTGAAAAAACTTTCTGTCCATTTTTGAGAATTTTCAGATGATCCTCGAATGATTATAGCAAACACAAAAAAAATTGTTGACAAAACTGTGAAATACGGCTTCTTTTATTATCACCATAGAATGGTATATCTAATAGGGTGGTCCTTATTTTTTTTTTATTAGTTCGCTCCCACTGGATTAATTTATTCATATGTCCAAAAAAAGAAAGTACTTCAAATTTTAGCCAAGTCGGTTAACATTTACCCATCAAACATAGGCCTTGAAATTTCCCATGCGATTTTGAAATATAACGATGTAGCGGCTATCTTGGGCTCAAAAAAGCTATTTCTCAAAGTTATTAACAAAGGGTGGCCAAAAATTGTGGACAATTTTAATAATTTATTCTCAAGCGAATTCAAGATCTCAAGATCCAAAATTTTGAAAAAAGGGGGGCCAATTTAAAATTAAAAAAGCTCACTTTTACATTTTTCATCGAAATACTTTGAAACTTCGTAAAAAAATCTGTTTGGCTTCAGAAACTACTTGAAAATTTTAAAAATCAAAAATATTGAAAAAATACAAAATATCGGCCAATTTGAAATTTAAAAAAGCTCATTACAACAGTTTTCAACGAAATACTTTTAAACTTTATCAGAAAAAAATGTTGATTCAGAACCTATAAGATAATTCCATCGAGAAAATAAGGCAGAGATTTATTTTCATATTTTTGAATGGTATCCGTTTAATGAAAAATACAAGAAGAACGTAGAACTTACATCTAAATCACAAAAATATTATTTGGGCAGTGTTTTTAGTATTATTATTAATAATAATACCTATTATTTCGTTATGATTTTATTCAGCTTGCATCTTGTCGGATGATGTAAACTTATTCATATCAAGAACACTCTGCCGATTATCTTGAACAACAAGAAAGAGATTAAAATCAATTCCCCTAAAATCTAATTTTCTGCAATTTTTTACTTTTTCAAAATTTTTGTTTTCTTAAATTATGTTATAGTTTCTGAATGAACATTTCTTCTTCTGATAAAGTTTGAAAGTATTTTATTGCAAACTGTAGTAATAAGCTTAAATTGAATTTGATGACCATTTTGTATTTTTTCAACATTTTAGATTTTTAAAATTATCAAGTAACCTTTGTTGTTTTAATAACTTTAAGAAATAGCTTTTTTGGGCCCATTTAGATGGCTGCCATTTTGTGATTTTCCAAAATTTTGAGTTACTGACTATGAGAATATTTTGTTCAAAAATAAAACTATCTTGGTCAAACGAGATTTAAAACAAATCCTATTTCATTCAGAGAAGGATACATTTTCTGAACAAGAATAATACCAAAATTTTGCAATTTGTCACAAAAAAAATGTGTTGTATAGAAAATTATGTAATGAATTAAAGTTCAAGCTTTTATACCAAAAGGTGTAAAATGAATTGGGGTGTACATTGTTTGTTAATGAAAATAGAGTGACTTTATTTGAATATGTAACTATACAACTCAGTTGAGCAACTAATTTCAATTAAAAAATCTCAAAAGTAGCAATAAAACATGAATGCAATATAAGTTCGATTCGAAATTTGATATTTTTTTTTTCACGGTGTTGTTTTCTTTTCCTTATTATATTGTAAAATTAGTACCGTGAACGAGAAAAATAAAATTTAGTAACTTTTTTTATTATTTTCTATAATCTTAGAAAGTAGAACATAGATGAGAAACTGCATGTTGAAATAGTTGATCAATGCGCATGGCTTGAAACGACTAATTTTATTGGTTAACCAGGAAGCGCTTATTTTAAATCTAACTGATTAAATATTTATTAAAATTGATCCAACTCAACTTTTTAATTTTATATGATAATTTAAATAATTGACCATTCAAAATTATGAAGTTGAAATACTAATAATAGAAATTTAAAATAGAAAATGAGATAGGTATTTCAAGATATGACGTCATTTGGTAAGATGTCTGCATTCCGAGGGTCAAGCAATAATACCAATAGACCATTTTACCTATCGGAAAGTTTACTGCGCATGTGCAATGCACTTTCTGTTGTACCCAGTTGTTGCGATCATTTTTTCTCGTTGAACACAGTGAAAACAATTTTCTTTAATTTTTAAACAATTGTGAAAAGTTCTCGGAAAAAAAATTCAAAGCTTCAATGAATTTCAATGAAAAAGAAAGTAAGGGAGTTTTTTATTGGAAATAATTGATCTTTTTTGGTTGATAAATCAACCATTTGGTTCAAAATTCATATATTTTAATGAAAATTCGCCTCTCTTCGTCAAAAATTGATATTTTTGATTAAAAAATTAACTTTTTGGTTACAAAATTATTTCCTTGGTCGAAAATTTAAATATTTTGTTTGAAAATTCGTTTTTCTTTGGCTTGAAAATTTATTTATATGGTTGAAAATTGAACTGTTTTGTTGAAAACTTGTTTCTTTTTTTATTGGATTAAAATTAATTTTTTAAACTGGAAACTTAAAAATAATATGCTAAAACTTTCAATGAAAAATGTATTTCTTTTTTAGTTGAAAATTAATGTTTTTGGTAGAAAATTATTCTTCTCGTTCGAAAATTCAGTTTATGGGTTGAAAATTAATTTGGTTTTGTTGATAATTGAACTATTTTTGTGAATTTACGCATGTATTTTGTTGAAACGTCGTATTTTGTTGTAGAATATCATTCTTTTTGTTTGAAAATGGTTGAAAATTTAACAATTTTGTTGAAAATTCTTTATTTTTTTAACTGTATATTTAACTTTTACATTTTTTAAATTTATCTTTTCTAGTTGAAAATTTATTTCTTTCAGCGAAAATTGAACTAATTTGATGAAAATTCTTTGTTTTTTAGTTAAAAATTAATTTTTCAATTGAAAATGAAACGATTTTTGAACATTTTCAAAATTACGAAAGTTACGCCATGTTGAATTATGGCAGGCCTCTTCAACGAGGAGGAGTTCGGCCATAAATACTCCGAAGCCACATATGTCGTTTCCACCACTACGCCTCCTCCCTCAGCTGTAAGAGTGAGACGGAAGTTTTCCGTGCTGAGTGAGGAGGCGTAGTGGTGGAAACGAGACATTGGCTTCGGAGTAAATACGACCAAATTTCCCCTCGGTGAAGACCCATGAATTATGGGGTTACATTTTTTCTAAATTATCGATATTTCTGGAAATGCGAATTGGATTTTGATTAAATTTAGGCATGTTAGAGATCAAATGATATATTTTAAGAATATAATACAATTATTAAAAAAAATTATTTTGCCCGAAAAAAGTGAGAAAAAAATGTGATCAATTTAATAAATTAATCTTTGGATTTTTTTAAAATATCGATGCAATGATTCCTTGTGAAATCACCTTTCTTTTCAAAAAAAATTCATGGAGACTCTTATAGGTAGAGTAATACTGAAAACAAAGAGCTTCCACTGCTCGCGGGCCGCAACAACGACACCGTCGCAAAAATGACGATATCTTGGGACCTATAAGAGTCTCCATGCATTTTTTTCTTGGAAAAGAAAGGTGATTTCACAAGGAATCATTGCATCGATATTTTAAAAAAAATGTAAAGAGGAGTAATTTACGAAAAATTGAATCAAACATTTTTTTACTTTTTTCCGGGCAAAATAATTTTTTTTTATTAGTTGTATTATAAAATAAAACCAATATTTTTTGAATATTGATTATTAATTTTATAAGTTGTCTAATGCTCTAACAAACTAAGCTGCGTTCCACTGTAATGTTCCAAACATAAATTACCGTTATTGTTATTATTATCAATAAATATCGCGTAAACCGTAAGTGATAGATCAAAATCGATGTCATTTTATAATATGGATATCCTCCCAGATAGCACAAAAAGTTCCGTGAAGATTTCCTGAAACTTGCAATGTAAGGTTGGGAATATTGCATTGAAAGGTTAGTGCAAGGTTCAGCCAATCAAGAAAATGTCCGCTTGTGCGGGAATGTTGCATGGCAAGTTTCAGGACAGTTTGGAAGATTCATTTACTGTAATTCGATGCGCGCAGTAGTTTTCTATGGGACCTACGGATGCGCAGTAGTTTTTTTTAACCCTCCTAGTACACCACCAGACGCACGTATCATGATTATTTCCCATATTTGTGAAAAAAAGAAAAACCGAAAAATAAAGAACTACCCAGATTGAGTACGGCCGCGGAAACAGCCTGGCGCCATCTGTTGCCTAAAAGCGGCGATTTTTTAGGGATGAATTCCACTTGTTTACATGCGATTGAAAATAAATAAATTTTTACTGAAAATAAGAGTTTAACTATCGGATAACGAGAGTGTCTGTAGGAAAACTGATGAAATCTCGATTTACGGAAAAAAACTTTTGCTCTAGTTTATTAAACGGTTTGATCGGAGTTGATTTTTGAATTTATCTGTCTATGACAGACCTCCTATCGGATTACAAATATCACATCAAATATGTCAGTACTCTTGTTTTTCGAAAAAGGTATCAAGACAAATTATTGTGTTAATTGGATAAGTAATATTATATACATATATTCGCATATTTATACGATCTATTATTTTTGTAAAAGTAATGCTAGTTGTCAGATTTTGAGGTTAGAAAATTTAATTATCCCAGAATATTTATGGAGTATATTTTATTTTAATTGAAATGAAATTGAGGTTTTTATTAGTGGTATTGAGTTTCAAGTGAAGTTTTTTTTTAGCAATTCGCTATGTCATGTGAAAAAACTTTTTGCTTATGTTTGTTGATTATGGCAGGAGCGACAGAAGACAGAACGCAGTCAAAAAGCTAGGAAAGGCAATTTGCATTGTTGTTTGGTGTTAGGAAATTTATAAATATAATCATAGATTTCCCTAATACTTCTCTTTATGTTACAATATATTTTTTATTTAATAAACACCTGTAATTTAACGTCGTATGGGGGAGAAGTAACAGACGTTTGTCTGATAACGCTGCACTGAATTTTGCTTATTCCATTCACTTTCAACTCCTGCACTCTCACCATATGAATTACTGCTAAACTTTTTCCCTTATTGAGTGTTTCAAGGTGAAAATCGATAGAATTACTTATAGCTTGAAATCCTGTTTTAATTAAAATATTCATCATCAATCCACGTGTTGACATTCGGCCGGTAATTTTTAAGGTTATGTTCATAGCCAACAACGAAACTAGAACGGGTTCAACTGGAATGAAAAGACCATTTTTTCACGAAATCTTTTTGCGAGAAAGTTCCCTCTATTAATTTGCTTCGTTTTGAAAAACGTTATATACGTTTTAAAGCAATCATTTATGCATGTATTATATTTAAAAACAATGCATACGTGCTATCTTATGTAAATTTCAAATTTCTATCCCTAAAAAATTTTCGGCTTTGGTCGCCGCGGGCGCTGTCTGTCATATCCGGTAAATATCAAGGTCATGTCCATACTCAATAGCACAAAAAATTCCGTGAAGATTTGCTGAAACTTGCAATGTAAGGTTGGGAATATTGCATTGAAAGGTTAAGGCAAGGTTCGGTCAATCAAGAAAATGTCCGCTTGTGTGGGAATGTTGCATGGCAAGTTTAAGGACAGTTTGGAAGATTTATTTAACTTAATTCGGTGCGCAGTAGTTTTCTATGGGACCTATGGCTGCGCAGTAGTTTTTTTTACGATCCTAGTATACCACCAGACACACGTATCATGATTATTTCCCATATTTATAAAAAAAAGAAAAACCAAAAAATAAAAAAAATGTTAATTATTTTTTGGTTTCTCATTTTTTCAAAAATATTGAAAATAATCATGATACGTATGTCTGGTGATGTACTAGGAGGGTTAAAAAAAACTACTGCGCAGCCGTAGGTCCCATAGAAAACTACTGCGCATCGAATTAAGCTAAATGAATCTTCCAAACTGTCCTGAAACTTGCCATGCAACATTCCCTCACAAGCGGACATTTTCTTGATTGACCGAACCTTGCCCTAACCTTTCAATGCAATATTCCCAACCTTACATTGCAAGTTTCATGAAATCTGCACGGAATTTTTTGTGCAATCTGGGATGATATCCATATCATAAAATGACATCGATTTTGACCTATCGCTTACGGTTTACGCGATATTTATTGATAATAATTACAATAACGGTAATTTATGTTTGGAACATTCCGGTGGAACGTTCCCAAGTGAAGGACATTTTACACGTTCCGGCAACGTTCCGAAAGTTCCTGCGGAACGTTTCAGGAACGTTCCGTGCTATTAGGGCGAGTTTCAGCAACATTGAAATTGGAGCACTTCGCAAAAAAATCACTTATAAGTGTAACCACTGTTGGAAAATTATCCCAACTGGCTTTAACGTATCCAGGCATACTGATGCTACATGCAAATAAACCCTTTCAGCCAAAAAGTGTTGATGATTAATTATTTTGATTGTTTTCATCAACTGAATATGTATTTTCTTCAGCTTTGACGGCGCGTGACGTCACTTCATGTGTTTCATGCCATGAGGGCGCCACATGTTTAGTTTAAAAAATCGACATTTCCGGTTATTGATATTTTGTCATTTTTAAATAAATTATTATAAATTATTAAATGAACAAAATTAAGTTTTAATTTGACATTTAAATTCTTTGTGAGTCAAAGTTTATAAAAAGCTTAACTGTAAGGCAAACAAAATTTTTGTGGATGACCCTAGAGTTCCTCTAGGGAGAGTTGTGTCACCGCTTACTCCGCTTCTGATTGGTGCCGCGAAAGCGGAATCGGATGTTTTGAAATTGGCGCGACTTTCAAGTCAAATTTAATGTTCAGACACTGATTGAATAGAAGATAATAGTTTCCACATGTTACAGTCAAAATGTACCTGCAATCGTGAAAAAAGAAGGTGCATTTCCGACTTTTATTACATTATTTATTGAAAATTAAAATCTTACCTCACAAACAGCTGATTTCGAGTGAGGTATCCAATAATCTCGATTAATACTCTCCATTCATAATTGCTTAAGCTTAGGATCGTTTGGCGCTTGTCTTAAGTAAAATCCTTGGCCAGAACTATTACGGCTGTAGAGAATGCAATACGACACTATTGTTTTTTCATTGAAAAAGTGTATTTTCATAACAAACACTTCATGAAAATATATGACACATAACCTTTTCTTAAAGTTTTGCTTCTTCTCTGCTTTTGTTTTTGGCTTTTAGATTAAAGTTTTGCTGAGTGAGACATCTAGAATACTTTAAATGTTTCGCACTTCACTACGTATTTCCGATTCCGGTTTCGCGTCGGCTAGTGGAGGGGGTAACGTGACACAACTCTCCCTAGAGGAACTCTAGATGACCCTATTATCGAATAATTTCAGGTCCTGATTTTTCTGACGTGTACTGGCCTAACCATACAACTTTTTATTGCAAATTTAACTATTTTCTTAAACATTGGTTTTTTTGGTTGCAAAATAATTTTTTTTTTTAGTTTAAAATTCGTCTTTTTGGTGGAAAATTATTTGATTGAAAATTCATTTGCTTGGTTGTAATTTAAAATTTTTTGTCGAAACATTGTTTTTTGTTTGGTTGAAAATTATTTTTATGTACTGAAAATTTAACTGTTCCATTTTTAGATAAAAATATATCTTTTTTAGTTGAAAATTCAACTATGTATGGTTGAATATTCATATATTTTGTTAAAAATTCGTCTTTTTGGTAGAATATTATTTCCTTTGTTTGTAAATTCATTTCTCCAGTTCAAAATTTAACTTTTCGTTGCAAATTAATTTTTTCCACTCAAAATTTAACTGTTCCATTTTTGTTTAAAAATTTATCTTTTTAGTTGAAAATTCATTTCTTTCGTTGAAAATAGAACTATGTGGTTAAAATTTAATCTTTTTTGTTAGACAATTATTCTTCTTGTATAAAAATTAATCTATTTTGGTTATCGTGAAAAATTCTTTTTTTCTAAGTTATTAAAAAAATGAAGGTTTGTCCCGTGCAGTCTCATGCAATTAGTATTACTGTTTGGCCCTCGGCTTGCAGACATCTTGAATTTCTCCCACTCAACCTGAAATGCAGCGCTTGCGCATTAGAAAGTGGCTCTGTCGGTTTGGCAGGATATTGTGATATCCTTTTTCCTACCATTCATCCTTTTTCCTTCCTTCTATTCTATTTATACATTGGTAGCGGTAGCGTCGTCCGCCTCCATATTTATCGAGACACCTGTGTAATAACGCAACCTGCGTTGTTTGAATACAAGTGGATTTTTCGTCGAAATTCCCTTGTGGAATTATCGCGACGAAAAACGCTGACCTTTTGCTTAATCTCGGTAGACTTTCTTCGTTCGGCGGTGCCTTATGCCTTAAAAATAACGTGAAGTGTTCTTAAGCGTTGTTTGCTCATCCTTGGGTGTGTCACGATGAAGTCACTTGGCGTGACTCTGGCGTTTACGTTACTACAAATAGGTAAATTAATTACATTCATACATAATAGAAATTAAGAAGCTCGTCTAGTTTTCAATTATTATTATTATCTGAATTTTTAAAAAGAATTACACGAGAAACTGAAGATGACCGATAAGTCAGAATCTCTTAAGCAGAGTCCTAACGGAAAAATAGAACATTCACTTTTTATTTTAGAGAATTATTTTAAGGCGATCGATATTTTTGAGATATGTTCTTAAAAATTATCTTTTATCTCGTTTCTTTAGATCTTTTATTATAAGTTACTTGCATTAGTTGTTTAGGATTTCAATTAGGTATTTGTAATAATTTTTGCTTTCAAATTTAGAGCGGGATAATTTATTCGTAATTATTTCTGAATGGAATTTTCCAAACTAGATTCGAGCTAAAAGAGTATTTCCAATTTTTCAAGCGCGCTGATGTTTAAGGCACGTTTCATTTGAGGAATTACTAAAGTTTTTATATACGTAATTATTTCGAAAATTATTATTTGGTTACCAGCTAGTCCCTGTGACGCACCTGCACGTAATTTTGAAAAAAATTCCACAATTTTTTATTGAATGTGTGTGTAAACTAGAGTAATTTTTTAATTTCAGTAGTGCGTGGTTAAAAATGGTGACAAAATTGAAAGCCGTAGTGGTTACGAAATTTTATAATTTAAAATATAAACTTTCAAGATTGTGTGATTTTGTTAAAGTAAAAGCCTCACAGTAAAGTTGCACAATATTTTAAATTCAAACACGCAAATGCTGATGATGTCATTTCAAACAAAAAGCATTGGTTTCCATGCAAAATCAGTTCGTGAAGCGGGGGGCAAGCGCCCCTACGTAAGGGTTTCGTAGGAACAGGTACTGTTAAGATTTTTCAGCTTTTATGGAAATTTTCCAATCCCGTATGTTGGTTTTGAGTTAAATTTGTGAATTATTTTTTTAATATGGACCCTGGGAGTTTACAAACACATTTTGTATGAAAATTTGCGATCCCGCATATTGGTTTTATGTGAAATTTGAGTCAATTTTGAGCATTTTTAGGTTAAAAGGCTTAAATTTTCATGTTTTTGCATAGCAACGCTACGATGCGTATTTTTCTCAGGGTTCTCATTATTTTTCCTTGCATTAGACACGTAAAACACCTCTTCATGGAAAAAAATAGGTATTTAGAAATGATATTTTCCGAATTAGGCGTGTTCGCAGGGTCATTTGGACTAAGAAGGGTTAAATTTTCATGTTTTTGCTTAGCAACGCTATAATGAGCATTTTCCTCACATAAGAAATGTTAAACACATTTCCATTCAAAAAATGAGTTTGTTTGACCTAATAGTTTCTGAATTAGACGTGTTAGCAGGGCCATTTTTTTAACAAATAACTATATTTTAAGATTATTTGCTTATTTTCAAAATTGAATCAAGTTGAGTTATATGGAATGTTTTCCCCGAAAAAGTAAGCCATACTTTATTAAAAGTCAACCATTTAAAACAAATTCGTAAGTGTCGCTACTTACCAATTTAAAAAAAATTGTTGAATTTTAATAAATCGTGGTTGAAATAATTATTTTTCGTCAGTTATATACTTTTTCCCCAGGAAAAATAATGTTTTTTCTTTCATAAGACATGAGTTATACATTGATAACGATATTTCAAACATTTTAAAAGATTCTCGTTTCAAATTTTGCTAAAATTATCTTTTGACTTTCTACTTTTAATCGCCCGTTGGAACCAGGCAAAATCTTTGTTGTATACTTAGCGCCTACTCCTGTTTTGAATCAAGTCTGTATTCGGAGTGAAAAATTGGCTAATTGTTAAAATTTTTGTGTAAAATGTTTTTTTCGGATACTCGGGTTAGAATGCAAAAAATCGTTTTGCACAAAAAGTATTGATATTAGTTAATTTTTCATTTCGGATAAGGACTTGATTCAAAACAGGAGTAGGTCCTAAGTATCTACACTGTTAGAAAAATCTCTACTGAATTTAGTATACATGTAATGGAAGCAAAAATGCACAACATGAAATTACATTTAGTATACCAGCGTACAGTAAATTTAGTATATTTATACTGAATTTAGTACATGCGTACACTAAATTTCATGTACGTGTATCTAAATTCAGTATGAATATACTAAATTTACTGTACGCTGGTATACTAAATTTAATTTCATGTTATGCAGTCTTGCTTCCATTACATGTATACTAAATTTAGTAGAGATTTTTCTAACAGTGTAACACAGATGCAATTCTACTATTCCTGGAGTAAAATGAGGCAATTTAATTTTTATGTTAGGGCCTGGTTCCAATGCCCTTAATTAGCAAACATTTGCATGAAAAAATATTTGTATTTGGAATGAAGGAAAATAACTAATGGCAACCAACTTTTTCTACAAATAATTAGAGGAATAATCTTAATGTTCTAACAATAACAAAATTACCAACTAATTGGTATTTCATTACAAATTTCCTCTATTACACTAGCCCTATTATCACAATTGCCCTTATTGACCCTATACGCTTGTTGGGCAGCTACGACAGCGCCTCCAATTTGGAACTATTGGGAAGAAATTAGAATTTCAGTTCAATATTAACAAAACATCTTATAGTTAATAATTAATTTTAGACCTTAGTGTAGTATTTTTCTTCACAATGAATTGATATTCATTGCTTTTTTTCATTAATATTGCTCTAATATCTTTGAAATACCCAATAGCTCGTTTGTTATATGGCACTGTTGTCGAGGTCAAAGGGGTATCCTACAGGCTTATAATAATCTCGAAAAGTTCACAGATTTGCGAGAATCTTTTTGTTTTTCAGCTCGTAACTTTTTACTGGGACCTTCCAAAATGATTTACTCAGTGATTTTAAATTTTATATTATATTTGAACCTATTTTTAAGTCAAATCTCGAATAAAATTCCATATATAATGCAAAAATTGAAGCATCTATGTTATATCTGATAAAAATTTGATGTTCTTAAATTAGTTAAAAAAAATATTTAAAAATGGCTTGGCTATTTTTTAACAAAAATAAAGGACGTGTATTTACTGTAACGTCAATAACAAACCATGGCTGGAAAATGTTTTTCTTTTTAATTATTCTCGGGAGCACGTTCTCAGCGAGTTGTACATTTCAATGAGATAATTTCTTCCTACGCATTTTTTAGCTGTGAATGATCACTTCTAATAGATGAGGTCATTAAATAAAATGAAAAATAAAAACACAATGTGTATAAGCGTGGCAGATTTAAAAACTACATTACGGAAATAAATTAAATCGTCTTTCTCGTAGGTTTCCCTATTTTCCCCATTTCTCTTTAAATATTATACTACTAAATTATTAAACCTATAACAACCATTGTTCGTTATATATATATATATATATATATATATATATGTGTGTGTGTGTGTATGTGTGTTCTATTCAAGTATGCGTCCGCGTGTAGTGCAAGTTAAATTTTTTATTTAACTTACAGAGTTAATTACATTCTCATTCTAATGAGAAGGTATTGGTTTTATGTAAAATTTGACATAGTCGGTTTTCATCAAATGTCCACGTTTTGAGACCTCCTGAGTCAGAAAAAACGATTTTTACGAAGGTGTCTGTCTGTCTGTAGTCTGTCTGTCTGTCTGTCTGTCTGTCTGTAGCCACGATAACTTTCGAAAAAATGATCAGATTTGATTGAGCTTTGGCACACTTTTTTATGGCCGAAAAATAGAGAACGAGTTCGTTAACCAGCTATTTTGGATGAAAATCCAAAAAGTGAGCACATTTTGAAAATTTTTGAGACCACTTTTTTGGAAGATTTGAAAATTCTATGTACGGTTATTAGTAGTACGTAAAATGACGAACAAAATATTCTTATGACTTTTCGTGATAAAAAAAAAATTACTGGAGTTATAGCATTTTCAAAATTCCAAAAAACAAACGAAAATGAACATTTTAAGCCGAAAAACGCACGATATGAAAAAAAGTCAAGAGGAGAAAAACGTTGATTCCTGAACACCCTATAATATTTTCAT